>JAQGAD010001000.1:0-24788 GCA_034696625.1 Isotomurus palustris
GATACACCCGCTTATAATTTATGTTTCTCTTGGAGACGATTATTTTGACCTTCCCAGCGGAGTTAGAAAGTGGAACCAATCTAGTGATAACAACAGTACATAGAAAAAATGGAAGGTTGGAAGTTGGAATTTAGGTTGTGGACGGAACACATTTTTGTTTATTAGCTAACCTATAACTGTCGCAGCTTGAACATTAGCCCAATCAAAACTATAGCAAATTAAATATTTTCTTGTAAATGTGCTACTATCACTCAAAACTAGTCACGAAATTCGATCTAGTTCACTTTTGAAGATATCGAGAGTTGAATAAGGAGGCCCATTAAATAGCCTGATAATAATGATTATTGTTTTTCAAACTTACTTTTCTTGTTCTTTCTACCGTTTTTTGTGCCCCTCGATTACAAAGCTTGTGTGTTGTTCACTTTGATACTTTGATTACCTCACCCAAGTCAAAGGAATCTTTGCCTATGCGGATGCACTGAGTAATCCAAATAATGTATGTGATCTATCAACAAAAGTATCCTGCGATTATGATAATGGGTTACAGGTACGGACGCTTATTTTTTGTTAGCCATTACATCCATCTTATGGTTTTCCATGAAGAATTACTGCATGATAACAACTCGTCAAAATATCTGCATCAGATGCCAGTATACTTCGCAAAATAGCAGTTAAACTTTGTACATATTTATAGATTGATACATAAAACAAATACATCAGAATTGAATGTTAGAAACTACTTCCGGCATATTCTTAGCCATGGGCTGTAAGCTTCAATGAATATTTAACTTCAAAATTTCAAGTCACTCTCTCAGTACAAAAATATTCCTGTACAATTCAACTGCAGTTAGAGAAGCGAAGTTCAATATCTGTCATTGCGAAAACTCACTGGTTGGAATTTTAAACGTCAATATTGCATATTGTAGAGGAAGCTTGGAAAAGAATAGTTGTGATTGAATAAGACATTTGAATGAATAGAGTCGCTGATTGTGTGATTTTTATATTGTCAGTAACCCTAGAGCATCCTTTCCGGGATAAGTACATCTTCTACCGGTTCACAATCGATGCGGAGAGTGAACTTCAGAGTCGATCATGGTCAAGAGGACTTCCCAGCCCGGATGATGAGCGTGAAGCAGATCTTAAACTGTCTGAAGTGCTGGCATTTTTGGCTCAGAGAGCCCCTGATGCCATTATGCGCCTTATTCTGAGGAAACCGTCTTACGAAAGAACGACGGACGACTTGGAGATGATCTACGAAGAACTCCTTCATATCAAACCACTAGCTCATTTATCAAACTCTGTGAAGAGAGAGTTAGCTGGTGTGATTGTCTTCGAAGCTCACCCAACAAATGGAACTGTTTGTAAGTGATTTGCAAATCCCTTTAAATGCCATAATACACAAGAATTCAATGAATCGAATGATTCAATTTTACGTGCTTTAAGAATACTTGCGTGAACATTGAATAAGTGTATTCCTATAGTATAAGCTCCTTTTCCTTGAGATCGACTTTAGCAGAGAACAACAGAGTCGGTATACTTAAAGTGATATTCTTTGACTGTTTCGCGTGCTTCCCACGCTTCTTTGATTCTGTTATCATGAATGAGTAAACCCTGAAAAATAAGTTTATAGAACTCACTGTAAGTAGCACATGAATACCCGCTTTTAAATTATAGGGGATTATTATAGTATAGCTCATAAACCCCATCCTCAAATATAATAGCATAGCCACAAACACCCAAATGCTCGATTTAAAGCATCTCTCATTTCCGTCACAAAGAAAGTTGCATGGTTGAATATACTTAACAGGAACTTAAATTGACACGAAATGAGAGGAAGGAAATGGGTTGAATATTTTCAGAATTTCAGATAATTCACAAATGAGCTGCTCTTTTGTTTTCGATTAATTAGTCGAGAATGGTATTTAGGTTTAGTTTAGGTACGTGGTGGTTGGATGGAAGTAACGATCCTTTGATTTGTCTAATGACTTGGTTATGCTTAATCATAGTGTTTCATCAAGGGGATGAGGGGAAAAGCTGGTACATTATTCTCAAAGGATCCGTCAACGTGGTTATACGTGGCAAAGGGACCGTGACGTCGCTTTATGAAGGAGATGATTTCGGCAAACTTGCTCTGGTTAATGATGCTCCCAGGTATGTTTCCGCTTTTATCTTTTGTACCCTCATTACGTGTCTGAATTGTCTCTTCTTCAGCTAACTCACTCTACCCGCATGTATTTTGTGCATCCAATAAATTCAATACGCTTATGATAATAATGAATAGTGAAAGTGGAGAGCCCACGTCAAAGAGAGATGCTTTCGTCTGAGAATGTTTATAGTTTGGCCTTTGATGCCTGAAACTTGAAACTGTAAACGACATATACAGGCCTGACATCAGATTACTAGTATGCGTAACATTACATTGAAGTATTCGTATAATACGCAATTAAAGGCACATAAATCAAATATGATCTCCACTTAAAGTAAGAAACCTTTTAATACAAACAAAATACCAGCTGCTCTTTACAACTTAATCGCTAAAGTATCTACAAAATGGCGATATGACGGGTCATCGATCATTCCAACTCACATAATTTATAAGCCTTGTCTACATTAAAGCTTTATGCATCACATAACTGACAAAAGATAGGCAGTCGTTAATGATCCCCGTAATATAGCAAATAAAATTAAAGACAAAACAATTAGAGCTCTCTTTGTAGTGGTGGTTAGCGATGCTTCTGCTAAAAGGTTGTTATTTGCTTCTGGTGATGTACAAATATTTCAAGTCTCTATGATGGCAATCTTCAAAACTCTGTCGGTCTCGTGCTAAGCATTTTCTTCGGCTATTATTGTCCCCCTGTATAGTTGTTTGGTTTCAAGTAACAAAACGCTGTGCAGATGTACCATTGAACTACAAACAATACTTTGCAGATGAGTGCAAATGCCTTCCCTTAATCTGTAGTCATTAAATTTTGCAACGAACATTCCGTGATAAATGTTATTAGCAGATCATTCATATCATCACCAAATGTTTCATAAGAATCATCAACCAAAAGATAAGATGGCAATCAAAGAAACTTTGCAACATACAAACTTCAACCTTGTTCTACTAAAACTAAAGCGTCACAGAAGGTCTTGTCAGCACTTTTATACTCATGGAGAGATGACTTACTCCTTTAAAATATGAAAAACTCATGAACTTTGTCTCAGCATCCAGACTACACACGATGAATTTTTGCTAGGGTTGAATTGTTAAAATTATTAAAATTCGTACACACTTTTCGACGAAGCTCACTTGAAATCTTTAAAAGAAAGTTTTTGCTCATAAAGATTGCATGCTGTTCACAAGTTCATATCACAAGCAGAACGGTAGGTTGGGAGTGTGTTCTAAAATTATATTAAAGTCTCATCTTCGACAGGCAAGTAGGTTTGTATGCCAAAGGAAACTGAACGAGAGACGGTATAAAATTTGCATTTCGCTAAGTGCTATGTAGTGCCGGCTGCATAATTTCATTATACCTCTCAACTGTATCACCTTTCTAGTTTCATCTTTATGAAACAACTTCTTAAGTTTGCTTATGCAGCACGACAACATACCTAAGCGTAGTAGTAGTTATTCCATGAGGATCTTTCATCTAGGATTCCATGTAGCCATTAAGATGAAGTACTCTCTGTGTCA
This sequence comes from Isotomurus palustris, assembly GCA_034696625.1. NCBI lineage: Eukaryota > Metazoa > Arthropoda > Collembola > Entomobryomorpha > Isotomidae > Isotomurus > Isotomurus palustris. The sequence goes on from JAQGAD010001000.1 coordinate 3,677, forward strand.
GACTCAACGAAGTATATAAGGTCTGACCTTGTCGAAACTCCCTGAGGTTTTTAAATATTCTGGCAAGCATGACGCTAGGTCCTTGAGGCTTTTTATTTCACAAGTTCATTTTCATTAGTGCCTTCCTTCGTCTATGAGACTCGTGTTAAGCGTACTTCCGAACGAAACTGTTGAGGCCATCTTAAAGGCCGTGCACACTTCATACTCAGCCAAATTTCCGTAGCTATGTGGCCATGCGATCTGGATGAGAACTGAACAACATGAATCACCGTGTGACAATCTCATCAGATTAAGCTGACAATGCATCCGACTTAAAACTTGGAAATGATTCATTCGCTCATTCGAAATAGCATTCAGACCGTGCATTCCACTTGAGTAAACTTTTCTACGAACAAAGTACATTGCTGTTGGTGGAGTAGGTTCCTCGGATAAGCTTAAGCTGCAATAAATGAATGCGAATGTAGTGTAGTAGACTTTTTACGAGTAGTTTCATACGATACGGTAGAGTGAGCATTATTTTGGGACAATAAAGTGACTCCTATTAACGTGGAACTGTTGATTGAAACTCACAGGGCAGCAACAATCGTTCTACGAGAGGACAACTGTCACTTTCTCCGTGTGGACAAAGACGATTTCAACCGAATTTTGAGAGACGTGGAAGCCAACACAGTTCGGTTAAAAGAACATGGCCAAGATGTCCTCGTCTTGGAGAAAATCTCTGCGAACAACGCCAACCCCTACTCACATTTCAAGTAAGCTCACAACATTTCTATTTATTTGCCAATACAAATGCACTTTCTTTGAAGCCCTACGTCTTTTGGTCGTGGGTTGCTGCTTGGATGATTTCATGTTCGCCGAACCCACATGTTGAGTATATCCTCCCACAGGCGTACATACATGTGTGTCAAGTCTTTTCCTTCAAGATTAGTACGAGCATCACGTTTATGTTTCATGTGGGCTTTCTCCGTAATGTTGGGGTTGACCTAAAACTTCTTTCTTACATTATTATGTGCTCAGTTCCACTGGTACTTTTAGTTTCGGTTCACAGTTCATGTCTCCCAGTTGTAACAAACTGGTATTGCTCACACCAGAAAGATAATGATAAATGAAGGACAGACTGAGAAGATAGATAGCTTTTTGCCAGCTTACCCTGTGAAAATTGACTCAATTGTTGTGATACACTCAACAAAGTGACAGATCCAATCGATCTTATGTGTTCCTGGCGTGTAATCTTCTTTTCATGAACTTTCCTCAAGACATAAATATTGAGTATGTGGAGTTTACTTTCCCCTTGCTCAGCTGATACATAGTGAGTGAGTGAATGATGCAGAGTTTTGCGAAACTACTGCGGAGGAAATGTTTACATGCACGCATCGAGTGGGATGAAAATGTGACATCGATTACTTTTTTTGTTTATAGATACTCTGTGATGGCTGGAAGTCCAGCGAAGATGCTCGAGCATCTTTTGGAAACCCGGTTGGATGGGAGGGACAAATCTTCGGTGGACTCAACTGGTCGAAGAGCATCTGGGGCTGGTGACACGGACTTATTTCTGGATGACTTCCTCCTAACTCACATCATTTTCATGCCCATCCATCAATTGCTCACGGAACTAACAAGACAATATCCTTTTCATGCAAAAAAGTATTTTTTCTTATCATTTCGCTTTTATTTTAAAATATTCTAAACAAGAGAATAATGTAGTCGGAATAAGTTTTGTAGTGTCAAGAAATGCCGTATCCTTTTTTGTGATTTTCTTCCAATGTCAAACGTAACGCAGGAAAGATTGGATGATGAATGAACTAGGAAAGTAGTCAGGAATTGATTTTGCTATGACGCAGAGGAATGTTTGAGTTTTGAGGAGTCTTAAATCAATGCATCGTCCTTTTATAAATTCTTTTCTTCATCTCCCAATTTAATTCAATTTTTCAAACAATATATGAAAACGCTGAGTTTGATTCTATATGTCATTCAACTATTTTTGTATGTCTTCAGCGAGAAATTCTAGAGAAGCTCCTTTTGAATGGAGAAAGCTGAGCGAATCAACTTTCAAATATTATGGATTTCGGTGTATATTAAGGACACACGTAATAATAACTTATAGCGCAAGGCCTCCTGCATCCGTTGTGATTAAGTAGATAGGCATTGATGCAGTATTAGGGAATCTGTAAGTGAAAGAAGCTCACGATCGCAAGTAGCCCGAAAGTTTAAAAGAGCCAATTTACAGAATTGAATGGATTCTGAGGCATTTGAATCAGGCGATAAAATTTTCCTTAACTCTACAACTGCACTTGTAGGGTAGAGTCTTCCTGCCAGGATCGTGAATTCCTCCTTGCCTGCAAAAGACGAGTGGTTCAATTTGTCCATCGATGGGTGACTACGATTGGAGACCCAGTTTTTGAAGAGTCGTGTACATACTCATTCCTTCAGGTAAGACGAATCCGTTTCGCATCAGCTTTCCCGTGTTGACTTTCTCTTTCCAACTTCCTCTCATGTTCAGAGCAGAGCAGATCATTCTTATATCCTCCCAGACTCACTCCGTTTTATTCCCAACTCCTTTGTCCTCGAATATTCTTTTATCAAAACACGTACTTGTCTAACATACGACTTCTACTCTCATAACGATAGCTTAAAAAGATGAGATGAAATAAGTTGCATTGATGTCTAGTCTATGTGATATCATTGAAGATGCAGTTTAGTATAAGAAGGCTACTGCCACAACTTTTTGACATGTAGACAGCTGTTCTTTATGCATAATACCCCCATTTATTAAACGTTCAGTCAATATTAGCTCTGACTCCATTTTCAGAAATTGAATTGTTGGCCATGACTCCCCTGAATTGCATAGCACTCCTTTGTGCCGGGTATAGGGCTGGAGTACCCTTTTGTAGTAAAGCATTCTCTGTCAGTAAGAATGCGATGATGCTGCTGCGGTGCCTCGTTACTTCGAGTGAGGATTAATTTTAATGAGACTGTGTGTCTGTTTTTATGCAGGAAGTGTATGAAGAGGTCCAGAAAGAAAGTGCTGCATCAGGAGCTCTGAAGGATGAAGTGAACTTGATGCTCCAAGTGGTGGACATGCAACGAATGTACGCAGAAGACTCGAACACCGCTCAGGGTCAGAAATGGAAATTGCCTCCCTCAGGACAACCTGTAAGCTTGTTCGGAAATGCGTCTAGGAGCAATGATGATGCAGCTGAAGGACCGATTGAACGACGCTGTACAATGCGGCCAAGTGATGACAGTAAGTCAACTGACCACAGGCTTGCTGCTTTTTACTTTTTAATAACTCCTGTACGATCACACTTCGTAATGAAGCCGATAAATCTGTAATACTGCTTATTTGAACCGCCAATTAATTCTGAGCTCGACGCTGTAAAAGTTAAAGTAAAGAAAAATGAAAATGCCGAATTTTGTAAACTTTGTTAGAAACAGAAAGTACTTGTTGCACAAATCGATAATGGACAATTTATTACATAATATAAATTGCTGGAAGAGGAACACGTAATATATAGTATATAGAGAGTGAAGTTTAGACAGTCTATCACAAGTAGACACATATTCTTGGAATTCTTTACACATACAACATACAAAAGACTCGAAAACTACATCTAAAATATTCGGTCGGATAGGCAGCTTCTACTTCAAGTCAACAACACTGAAAGATCTGAGAAGTCAATTTTTCTTTGAATGGTTGGGTTTTGGAGGACAGGTATTGATTTAAAGGTCCCCTTGGGTGTTTGCTCCTTGGGGTGATGGAAGGTCTGTCTTACAACCTTCCAATCCGCAGGTAGAGAAAAAAAAGAGAGAGAGAGTTGAGCTCCCTCACTGTCACTGTTGAATTCAACATCGTACTTTCTACTTTCACCGGAAGACTACACATTGTGGAAGAGCCTTTCTACCGAAACAAACACGTAAACAACCGCCCTCGTAATTTAGACCTTAAGTTTATTGGATTCAATTCAAGTGATAAACCAGACACATGTCACTCCCACCAGCTTTCCCAATTTTAAAACAAAAAACCGTAAAAGCAACGCGTCCGTGACCGTTGCAAATCTGTTTGAGCCTATCAATAAATTTTAAACGTGTTCATGATAAAAATCCCCCGCAGGGAAAGCAGAACTGCGTTTGGGTTATGAAGAAACTTAGTTCAAAGAAAGTCCTTTTGACTTTCTCCAGAAACTTTCTTAATATTTAGTTTAAACTTCCTGTTAGCTGCCCTGTAGCGTTCATAGTTCATTTTGTTCATTATCATTATGTATCACTCCGAAACATATTAGGCAAGTGGCAAAGCCAATTAGCGACTGTTACTGTTGCTTTCAAGGCAAGTCTGATATGGACAGAGAAATCTAATTAAGACCAGTTAGTTCGTTCGTGACCAAGATACAAACGACGGAAATGGTTTCCTCCACCCACGTCCTTGCTTCTCATCTTGTTCACTTGATCAGAAATATATTGTAGTCCTCAACTCAAAGACAATAAAGTGGGTTGGATTATTAATATGAGAGGGAGAGACAATAGAACCCCACGATATTTGTATGCGGGAGAAGTAGACTCCTTTTTGCTTAACAATGGGACGTATATTCTTTGCTTCCAGTTATTTTCCGAGTCTACTGTGCGGACCATACCTACTGTACCCTTCGGTTTCCTCTTAATACTGCAGCTGACGCTTTGAAGCACGTAGCTGCGGACAAACTTGGCCTCAAGCATGATGATCTCGTCTTAGTCGAACTCAAGTCTTCCGGTAAGAGATCTTTCTATTATTGTATACCCATGTAAGGCCCACGCAGTTTGATGCAATCCACTTTACATCCGAACTGAAATCATTATTCCAGCCTTGTTCTCATAAAACCTTGTCTACTGCAGAGTCAATGCGCTCGGCTTTCCCTCACATTTATTAGCAGTCTATTATGGAAACTAGCCTTGGTGTTAAGAAAGCTACCGATAGACACAAATGTGTATCCGCCGATACTTAGTTACTCTTATTGTATCGTTGCGTTAAGTGCAGCTCGATCCAAGACTGTCATAAAATGTTCCAACTGACTGAATGAAACTCTCCTGTAACTCCAACAAGCCCCGTATGTGGGTGTGTGGCCGGTGACTGATTAAGCCAATCTCACATGATCATTAAAGGATATTGAAACACCATGTCTTCCATTATCCCAACACTCCACGCCATTTTTCTCCAAACTATCTTTTCTTTCTCTCCATCGTTAATGACGAAGTAAACCTCCTGTGGGTTGTTCCAGTTGAACTAGACTAGATGTAATGTTGGAAATCCACTGAAAGAGAACACACACACAATTTAGCCCTACCGAGTCTCCTGGGGTTCGTTCTAGAATAATATGATTTGTGACCAATTTAGAAGCGAGTGAAAGTGTGGAAACGAAACCTCCATACTTCTTTCTTTTCTTTCATAAAAGAAAGCTGGGAGTTCTATTGGGATTATTAAACAATGCATCGTGTATCCTACCGTTGATGAAAGAGCTCTGCTGAAATACCACTCCTAACCACTTTAGCGTTCTCCTTACGAGCTTTGCTTCGATCTGTTGACTCACAGTGATAAAGCCCCTTCACCCATGCAACTACACTAGACTTTTTAGCCACAAGTGTTCTCTCGTTATGACAGTCCAATTTTCCGCAAACTGCTTTCTCCGCCAACAAGGTTGTGTTTCATTAAAAGCAAACGTCTCCCAGGTTTATTTTCTTTTAGACCATTCAACAGTATACACGAAGTTTACCTCTAAGATGACATACATATGAGGTAGTTTCTCTCCGTGACATACTTTAATTTAGTTTGAGGAAAAGCAAAGTCTAAGTTTCAAAGTGAAGGAAAGTAAGTATTCGTAGGAAGCTATAATATCAGATGACTTCCTTCAAGATAGTCTCCACGAGAGGCTTCGTCTTCCTCTAAATTGATGATTTATTGATCTCTCCGTTTCCACTTCCACGTTCTGTAGTAGGTGAAAGTGTTTCTGTTTTATTTATACGGGGTGCCTCCTACCTACATTTTAGCTAGCAAAGGTTGAGATTTCTTCCCAAAGGGTTTGCTTACACAGGCCACGTAGCCTGTAGCTCTGTCCTCTGAAGCGTAAAAAAACTTGGAATGTCAAGCAAAGCATAATGTTTGACTGACGATGAGGACATGTCCAAATTTGTCCCTAGTCAAAGAACTCGGTACTTGATAGATGAAAAAATAAGTGAATGATGGGCAATACATTTATGGAAAAGGTAGTTTCGTATATTGAATGGTAGATCTGTTGAATGGTTGTTGCTGCATGGCTGCTCCAGCGAATCTTGTCCATAGTGGGTTATTTTACATTTTAGAGTACGTAGAGTACGTGGGATCATTGCCAAACATGTTTTATAATAAAATATGGAAAAGTTAATACAGTGATGAAAATGGGTAAATATTATGACTCGTATGTAACGACCCTGTTTTCCTTTCATTCTTTCATGCCCATCGATCCGGAAATGAACGAATTCTCTTCCCATGGATTCTTATTTTGAACTAAAGGTGAAAAAGTGGTGTTCAACGACTCTGATGTGAGCATTCCAACATCCCTTAGTCTCAACGGGAGGATTTTCATTTCCTTAAAAGATCATCTGGATGCACTGGTAATCATCATCTCCTTGAATTTGTACGGACTAGAATCTCAGCACGTTGTAAAGATCACTTCTACTCTCTTCTACTTCAAGTGCAGTTGAGTTGACATAACGAAGTACTTTCTCGTAAGAACGATGCGAAATTTTGAGAATGTCAAGTCGACTACACATGATGGAAAGAAGAGAGAGGTGGTTGGTAAATTGGAATGATACTTAGTGTCAGAAGGAGGAGAGAAAAGCTCCTCGTGCCCTAAATGCCTCGTTCCTGGGCACTGCAGATAGAAAAAATAATTTGTGGCAAGTCCTCTGTGACTTATTACTTTCATTTTGGTGTAGACATGCCTCCCTGAGCAGGAGCGACCGACGGAAGGTGCTGACTATGACCTCGAGATGTTCAGCACGAGGGAGCTAGCCTACCACATGACCGTTCTGGACTGGAGCTTATTTAAATGTGTTCATGAGGTAAGTAAACTGTCCATGCAAAGTTCAATGGGAAATGATGTCGTGTGTGTAGGTTGACAGCTGTCTAGGCGAATTCTAATGTCAAAAGGACAGACTATTGATCATTTTTATCGTTTCAAAAGAACGAAAGCCAAAGAAGAACATCTACACACACAACATGCATACACGTAGCTTTCCGGAAAACCGGATTTGAATGAAAACTGATTTCTTTTTTCTTTGTCACACGCAGTACGAGTTGATTTACAAGACCTTCGGGCGCCACCATTTTCGGGAAATAACATCCAATTTGGATGTATTTCTCAGGAGGTTCAACGAAATTCAATATTGGGTTGCCACTGAAATGTGCTTGACGGCTAACCTAAGCAAACGTGTGTCGCTCTTCAGGAAGTTTCTCAAGCTGGCTGCCTAGTAAGTTTACTCCGATGCTTTCTCTTTGCCTTCTCAGGTTCCTTGTTTTTGTCCTTGTCATATTTTTTATGAATCCACACCCCTCCTTTCTTTATCTTTATTTTCTGATCCCATTACGAAAAAACAGGTAGTTTGCTAAGCTTGTACTTGAATTAAAGTTGAAAGCAACCGAGCTATAAGCTCTAACCTTATTATATATAGCTCTTATATTATTACTTCCAAATGCTCACATACCCAGGCCTCCTTACCATCGCGCACTGTATGTGAAATATTATTATGTCTTTTGGAGTTAACAAGATGACGCTAAATCGAATTAAACTTGTGCGATACTTCGTTTATCACCGGCGTGCCATAAAAGTTTCACAATACATCAATAATGGTGCTCACACTAATGTAATCATCGTACAACTTTCATGCTTTCTCTTTTGCCCGTCCCTTCTCCATAGAATCACCCATAAGTCAGAATTATTCCATTTGTGTTCCTGAAGGCCCTTATGAATACACAGGGACAGTGGTTATCCTTTATTCATAATTTATGAACTATTGTTGTACTTTTTACTTGGACCACATTCAACTTTAATTCTTATAAATATTTTCTCTGTAGTCTTTCTCCTTCCTCCTCCTCCAGCCGCTTCCCCTCCCTTTTCAATTTGTTGCACCACAATGAGCACTTTCAATAATGAGAAGAGTTTAAGTATCTAAAAGGCTTATAGAGTACATCAAATTGCGACTTGAGAACAAGTAAACTTCATTACTAATTCAGGTAGAGATGTCTGCAAAGGCGTGCGTAGTTTGAGAGAGAGAGAGCAAACACTTTCTCTCAACTTGCTAAAGTTTAGACTGAGGTCGGTAATCATTCACCGTTTGGCATGAAAGTAATAAGACTTCCTATTTCCTGTTGTACCTGAAATTACTGTGAGTGAGATGCTCTGCAAATAGATGCCGAGTCATGTCATGTAGTAGTAGTTCACTTTCTCTAGTCCCCCCAATGTTGCCTTTACTTACAGTTTGTTGTAGTAACGCACAGCGTACTTTCTCGTGAGTGTGGTGATCTCATTGTACTCTCTTTCTCTGTGCAGTTGCAAGGAATACCAAAATCTGAATGCGTTCTGTGCCATCGTGATGGGTCTCGGGAATGTGGCCATCACACGTATGAACCAAACGTGGGAGCGACTTCCATCAAAATCCCGCAAAGTTTTTGCCGAATTCGAGAGCTATATTGACCCTTCGAGAAATCACAGAGCATACCGAATGTCTCTCAATAAAATGGCACCTCCCATCATTCCTTTTATGCCTTTGATTCTGAAGGACATGACATTTACTCACGAGGGGAATAAAACCTACACCGATGGACTTGTAAACTTCGAGAAGATGCATATGCTATCCCAGACCATCCGTACCATGAGGTTCTGCAGAAGTCGTCCCTTAAGTGAGTACACAATAACAAGCATCTCTTCCCAATCAGTAAACTTAATTTGGTCTCTCTTCTTTGTGTACAGCCATTCCACCTCCCACTCCGAGAAACGAAGCAGAAGTCAGAGCTTATATCAGGTGTCTCAGATGTATTGACAATCAACGGATACTCAACCAACTCTCACAACGCCATGAACCCAGCACAAGACCGAAAACATAATGAATTCTCAATTCCTATACTCAATCTTCGTTCAACCACGTCCAAAAGCCTTTAGAGATTTAATTATACCTTCCTACTAACCACATTTGTGGAACATCATGAACCAAACCTCTTTGTCAGTGTCGTCGTTAGAACAGAATGTACTCAGCTCCTACTAACTAAGATTATATTCCCATTGTCCTTTTACACCACCAATTCAGCCTGACTCAACTCTCCAGTATATTTTTTGAAGTTTGGAAACCGCTGAGATTGAAGCAAATATCACTCGCCTCTTCTTATTCAGTGACGAGTATTACTAAAAGTACGTTACTATTTATCTTAAGAGTTCGACCTACTTGTAAATACTCCTACACAACCTTCTCTCAACCAAAAACTATGCAAAGATTGCAGACTTAGGGAAAGATACACGTTCGTTCATCGCTTCCACTTGTGAATTTCGCTCGTTTTGTTTTAGTTCGTTGTACAATTTTTGGAAACTTCTCTAGTCATCACTACATTATAAAATATATCACGCTCCGTCTTAGTTAAACAGAAAGTCTCACATTGTTCTGCTAGAGATGGAAATGTAATAAGTTTTAAACAACAGTTCAACATTTCAGGACAAATATTTTATGTTGAATTGTAACCTTGTTCTTTTCTGTTAGAAATGAGAATTCAGTTTATTAATGCACATAATTAACTAGATTAGATAATTCTTGCAATCTCTCATTTTAATAATAATATTTTGTACAGAGATGTTGAAGTTATTGCCTTCAAAATGTACACCGGGGTAAAGACATTCTCGAAGTCCTAATCTACTCAATAATTTAATTTTTCATGGACGGATTCATTATGTCACGACTAAAATATCAAAAGACAAGTTTATGTATATAGTATTAGCATGCGCACGGATATTGATAGTGAATAAATAGATATGCTGTAACTAGTCTTACCCTTGTCAGTAATAATGTACAGATAGATTGTATGAAATCCATCAAAAGCTGTTCCAACTAAAAAAAACACCTTAACCAAAGACGAAATAATATCACATGTAGCAAACTATCATCGTTTAAATATCCAAATAACAGACCTTCGTCAAAACAGTCACCTTTATGCAGCATATGAACAAGTTTTTGAACCTCCGGAAGTCGTATTACAATTTACAATGGAACACATACTTTAAATTGAAGTTGGTTCTTAAAACATGATTTGATAAGTCGTAAGATCAAAGATAATAATTGATCACGTTATTGAGGTATTCACAAGTGCAGCCCAAGAAACAATACGAGTGCACATGCAATTTTACACGTCCTCGATTGGACTAAGTTTTAAAAATAATGTGGACCTGTAATAATAATACTTATTATTATCATCAAAAGTAACCTTATATTAAACAATAAATATTATAAAATATATTCCTTCCAACTTTAAGTACGCATTTGGTTGTAAAAGGTTTTGAAATTGAAAGCATGAAATAAAGAAAGTTTTAACTTCTACAAACTTAAACATTTAATTCTAAAATAAAGCTCCTTATTCAGTCTCAGTCAATATGAGCGCTTGGACAGTTCGAAAGTCATGTCATGTCTAGCCTACAGAGACATTCAAAATGTAACTCAAGATGAGAAGATGATGGAATGAAAATGAAAAAATTGAAAGTTTAGAGTGAAACATAACCCTGAGGGTCTTGCACCAAACGCATAAAGGCTACATCGATCGTCCTTAAAGTGTACAAACAAACACACAGCAACTTTAGACTTCAGGAATAGCTTCCAATTTATTAAACGTCACAGAGTGGCTATCAAGTATTCCACGTGTAATGAAGAAAGACGACGCTATCTCTATTTAGTATTATAACTACCTCGTCCCAACGGGCAGAAGGATAATAGCCGGAAGTATGATGGGACCTTCCTGATAAGGAGAAAGAAAACTCATTGGTTATAATACGAAAAAAGAATCGACTGTGTTCAACTTATGGGGTCATAAAATTCAAGAGTATAAATACAGAAGATAGTTAGATAGTCTAGCCTCATTGCTCTGCTACCCATAAGAAGCTTACTTTGTCTCAAAAAAACTATTCCTAGAAATGAAGTCCCAAGTTATTTCCAAGATTTCTGACTCAGCCAAACAGTCAAGAAAAATGTGGTCGTCTCACCTTGCGAATCGTGAGCGTCGTTGGAATCCTGTACGCCTTTCTGGAAGAATAAAATTTCGTAGTAAGCCAGCAGAAACTGGCCCTGATCTCGACACCACACCAATACCTGCTGAAGATGAAAATGTAATGGAAACTAACGGGAGATTTCCTGGATGCACACATCAGTTTCATAACTACTGTCAGCATACATCCTTACACGGGTTCAGATACATCACGCAGAAAAAGAGAAACCTCAATGAAAGGTCGGTGAAAGCATTTTACAATTCAATAAACTAACTTTGGTTATTTGATCCCACGGGTATTTCAGAATATTCTGGATATGCTGGTGCCTGTTTGGAATTTCAAGTGCCATGTACATGATGAGCAAAATTTGGCAGAAGTGGCAAGACAATCCTGTGCTTACATCCATTGCTACTACTAATTTACCCGTGGCCGAGATCAACTTTCCTGCAGTTACAATTTGGTTGGATTTCACAATGTGGGACCACAGAAAAGATTTGTTTGAAATTAGCAATCGTGTATTTTCTTGGCAAGTATCTATCTTTGGCCCCACGTTGTGAAATCCAAATTTTATCTTACAGCACCGTCAACAAGGCAGTCAGCGAGAAACTAATTATTCAAGGTAAGTTCACATTCAATTTTTGTGAGGAAAAGCATATTACCATCATCATGTAATATAATTGAAATTCACTATATGTACGACAATCTCAAAACAAAATCTTCCCATACAGGTTGCAGGTTCAAGTAAGTGTTGCACATTATAGACATTACTCAATTACTATACATATCATGTCAACTGACACATCATTAAGACTTCTGATTCGACTTCTGCAGCTATAATTTCAGCGATATGAGGAAAATAATAGGGGGACTTGTTGATCCAGAATCAAAAAACAACGACAATGACCCAAAATTGAGTGACGGTCTTGATGCAAAAAAGACGATGAAATTCCTGAGGCTGGTATCACCTAAATGTGAGGATTACCTTTTACGATGTGGGTTAAACGGAAATAAACCTTCGTGCTCGGAGCTGTTTAAATTAGTCCTGACAGATACAGGATACTGTTGTACCTTCAATGCAATGGACGCCAAAATTGTTGCTGACGCGTGAGATATCACAATTCATAATCCTAAGTGCCAGTTTTTATCTAATTTAATCTAAGACTCACACTGCTCTAATTGCTCGGCAGAAGAAACGACTCAGAGTTGTTGCAGCAGGAAGAAGAGTTCGTTTATCTGCAAAAAGCAGTGTGGCAATTCCACGATGAATTTCGACATGACAAAGGTGATCCGGAATCAGAAATGAACGTCACGAAACTTCCCACTGACTCCTTGACATGCAGCAGGACTTACGGTGATGACCTATTCCCAAGTATTTGTCGTTATATTCATAAGTGTCGGCTGGATCCAGCTAGCTGCAAATTAAATGTCACCTCCGCTTCAACTCAATCAACATCACCTCCGGAAACTCTCGGGTCAGGTTCATCAACTTCCACTCCAGGGAAAAATGGGAGTAATTTGTTTCGAGCTCCAGGAGCTGGAAGGAGCCGAGGACTCACTCTCATGACAGATACCCTAAGGTGTGATGACGTGCCCACTGACTCCTTTAAGGGTCTTAGGGTAAGCGTACGTTAAGCTTCTTTCAGATAGTACAAAAGAAAATTAGAACAAAGTAAAACACGCTCATGTGTACTTCAAAGGTGTATGTTCACGGAGCTGACGAATTTCCAAGTGTATCTGAAAGAGGATTTATAGGTAACTTTACACCTATGCTATTTTACCCCAAGAAACAATAAGAATACCATTTTAACTGGAAATGTAGAAGTAAATTTTTACAATGAATTCAGTGGGACCAGGAAAAGAAACCCAAATTGGAGTAACAGCAATTGACACTTACAGTGCTGAGGCTCTAAGGCCCTTCAAAGCTGAAAATCGAGAATGTTATTTCTCAAATGAAATAAACTTGGACTATCACAAGGAATACAGCAGATCTGCTTGCGTAATCGAGTGTGAAAGCAACATAGTTCTTCAGGAGTGCAATTGTGTGCCATATTATTCTCCAGGTAAGCAATTATTTGTTAACAAAGAAATACAAGATCACACAGATTTGCTTTGAGCTGGTTGAGAACTAGCCAAATTAGACAAACGATTTATTGGAATTGATTACAAAATAACATTACATTTTTAGCTGCACAGAATCACACTATTTGCAACATGAGGATGATGTTAGATTGTGTCCAGAAAGCAATAGGTATAAAAAGTGAAGATATTTTCGAGTGTGTTTGTGTCTTTCTTTCTTTATGGACTTACCGTTTTTTCAGATGTCACTCAAAGGAAAGTTGGAGAAAATACAAACAATGGTGCTAAATGTTACAAATTAAATGCCAAATTATATAAAACACCATTTCATCATGAGATTAAATGTACGATTCAGGCAAGAACAAAAAATTCAAGCTTTTTCCGGATATGACTGCGAAGTCTAAACCCTCGATGTCCTGCGTTGACAAGTGTCTCCCTGCCTGTAATGAAACATTCTACAATATTGGTCAGGCCTTTACGAATGTTGATTTCATGACAATTCATTTCATAACTAAACTAGTTCACAAAAAATATTGTGTTGCCCTTCAGTTGTTAGTTCTGCCACTTTTCCCAACCAGAATAATCCTAACAAGACAAAGCTCTTGCGAGAATTGATAGCTGAGGGTTTCGAAAACTTAGGGGATATCAACTACGTCAGGTTCATTCAAAAAATTTTAATTTAAACAAATACTGTACAAATCTAATTTTACAACAATTATTTCTGCATGTCCCGATTTAGTGGAAGCATAAGTATGCTTCGAGTTTTCTTCAGGGAATCAACCATTATGCAATACAAGCGGGACGAGCTATTTACTTGGGAGGACTTCGTTTGTATGGTTCCTATAAAATAACTACTCAACCTACTCAATCGAAGATAATTTTTGTGTCAACAAACTTATATATTATATATATTTGAATTCGCAGCAAATCTTGGAGGAGTGATGAGTCTTTGCTTGGGATTTAGTCTGCTTAGTCTCATCGAGGTGATCTATTTCTTTACGATCCGACAGCTTAATGACAGAAGAATTCATGCAAAAGAATCGAAAGACGAAGAATTATTGAATAGTGATTTTATTTGGGTCCCTAAAAAGTAACACCGTGTGTAAGTAGTAACTAGTAAGTGAAAAAATTATTGAAGTTTAAAACACAATAAGTAACATGAGGAGACCACTTTCACTCAAGGTTTTCTGACCCAAGTCCAAGTAGACGTGGACGATCCGTCTTGATTCTGAATAGTAGTAGACGATTGAATACTGTAATTAAATCTAGCCAGTGTGTTGAAAACTATGTTAATCGCATTCATGAATGGTTCTGCTGTCACTTGATCTTTCACTAAGCTTTCGTGCGAATACGATATGCAGTATTGGCAATTACATCGCAACTTGTACAACTTGAAAGCGGAAATCTGATCGGTAATGATGAGCATTTCTCTCAACTCGGATGATCCACATACTTGAATGAATCCTTCCTGTTTGATGAAGGCTGAAGAAGTACGAGGAGATTCCCTAAGTTCCCAGCATCGATACCTTCGGCTACAAATGCAATAAGATAAAGAGCAGTAAGAGGAGATTTTCTACAGAATACCTGTGTTAGGAAAGATTTATTGAAGGCACTCACACAACTGTAATAGAACTCATCTTGTGATTGAATTTTACCCTTCGAAAGTTCTTAAGTTAAAGTAATCTCTTAAGCTTTTTGAATTTGAAAAGTAGCTTCCAACAAGAATCCTACGAATGACCAATTGTTTTGCTGCTGGAATAGGTTTGTGTACGCACAACAACTTTCTAAAGTCTGATAGTTCTGACAAACTTGCGAGTATTGACAATGATTCACATCCTTTATATAGCATGACGATTAATATGTTATGTGTTATCATTTTACATTCACAACGAAGGGATTACTTTCCTGTTGTCTGATAACGATATCAAATCAACCTAACCTGGATGTCAAAATGACGGGTGGGATTGCCTCACCGTGCAAAATTAACGGAAACATCGAATCATTAAAATCATGGTCATGGACTCAATTTGCAATGATTTTAACTTAAGGTCACAACGCAAGATCATAATTCCGCGATCTATACGTTCCACTCTCAGTTGACATTCAATTTACACCAGTATCTAGTTATCGATCAGAGTATATTAACAAGTCATTTTATTATTTTTATTGTTTATCGCTCATAGCCTCTGCGTCTGCTTTCTATGAAAATTATCCTCAGGTAGTGCACCACTAAACAAAATAAATCTGTGGGAGATCCCATTCCTTCTCAATCCCATCAGGAAATGGTGTTATAGTGCAGTTTGTAGTTTGTGTCTACTTCTATGGTTTGTGCATTCATTTCATTCAAATAGTCCCATGAAGGATAAAAACTGGGTGGAACTCAATAGGAATTAATGAATTTACAACGGTTGACGGTGTAATTTATATAACAAGATCAGATGTGACAATGAATGACTGAAAACAATTTCAATATCAGCACGAAGCTTCATGCTAATGCTTGTATGTGATGTGACACACACGTATTTACATTCATCCTCTATAAGTTCACAGCGTTGATATTAAAAAGTATTTTTTAATGGATCCATACGAAAGCGAATGAGTCATTTGAAACAATCTATAATCATCTCTTATTGATAGAATTAATGTTATCTAATAATAAAAAGCTTTCTTCGGCAGTGAAAGTTCATTCAAGTGATCTGATAGAAGAAGCGAAAGGGTATAATGAGACTCCGAAGAAAAAGAAAGAATAGAAAGCGGGGAAGAGAGAAATAGAAGACGGTAGATATTAGAACGCCGGATGAATGGACAGAACAAGGAAGATGGTGTTGGCCAGCGGTCTCGCGATGCCCCGGAAGACGACACCTTATCAATACTGTGGATGCCATACGACACGAAGCTCAACTGGGCTGAGGCGGCAGAATTCAAATTCTCTTGTCATCACAGAAATATTACAGCCCCTGCAACCTCACAGACACCCCCACTTGTCCGTGCAGGACCCACTGCCACACCCTTTGCTGAATACCCCGTGCTACCCAAGAACTAAACGAACCCTTCAGTATCGTCCTCGAGGTTTGAAGATTTGGACTCAGCTTTGTAATTAAATTGTCACCTTACGCTGGACTACTGTACACTCGTGTAGTGTTTACATTTATAAAAAGAAAAACATCAAGAAAACATAACTACAAGCTTAGCAGAGGAAGTCTACGAGATTGAGGATTGGAAGCCAGGGTTGAGGCGGAGGTTGAGAGGAGAAACTTAGTTAGAATTTCGAAATTATTTGGCCTGTATTGAAGAACCAAACACCAAGATTTTAGATAAAATAAAGGAGCCCAGCCCGGAAAGCATGGGCGAAGTCAAGGCCATCCTGCGTCGAAATCGACCAGGAACTAAGGCTTCAGTAAGACATAATAACTGAATCCTAACGTAGCAAGTGAAGTAGGGAGTATGTAATAATGCAAATGCTTTTTAATTGCAGGAATTTTGCAAATGGCCGGATGAACCTTTTGAGGAGATGGATAGCACGCTAGCTGTGCAGCAGTGGATTCAGCAGACTATAAAGCGAGATGCATCCAATATTACAGCGATTTTAACACCACCAGAAACTCAGGATGAAGAAGTTTGGAAGTATGAACATCTTCGACAGTTCTGCATGGAACTGAATGGATTGGCTGTCAAGTTGCAAGTGGAGTGTTTTCCAGAAACTTGTAATCAGATGACAGCAACAGAGCAGTGGATATTTCTATGTGCAGCTCACAAGTCGCCAAAAGAGTGTCCGGCGATTGACTACACACGCCATACTTTGGATGGAGCGGCATGTCTGCTGAATAGTAATAAATACTTCCCAAGCAGGTAATTCGAATCAATTTAACCGTTTACATTGCCTATAGTAAGATTGCAATATAGTTCAGTCTGTAATCAGTTCGTTTTCTTTCAGGGTTTCTATAAGGGAATCATCATTAGGTAAACTAGGTTCGGTGTGTCGACGAGTTTACAGAATATTTTCACATGCTTATTTTCATCATAAAACTCTCTTCGATGAGTTTGAGGCTAAGTCTCATCTTTGTAAACGATTTACGTGCTTCGTAATGAAGTACAATCTAATGTCTAGAGATAATTTGATTGTCCCTAATATGGAGGATGGAGCTGAGATCACAAGCAGCGAAAGTAAACCCCCAGCAGTAACTACGACGTCTTCAGAATCTGAAGCTTAATACGCGCTATTAATTTCTTGTCGTTAAATACTAATAGATGTTTGTTCGCTGTTATGTTACTGCATCATTATTATCATCACAATTTATGAGTTGTGCGGAGACACGAGACAGTTCTGCATTTACAATTTGCTGTGACATCATAACTCGATTTGTTTTATTGACCTTTATTTAGATAATACATCCAGTATGTGAGTGTTGCGATTAAGTGGAAAAATAGAGTAAACCAATGCAAAACTGTAAAATGCATGTTATTTTCCTAGTCCATGTTGGATGAGAAAATTAATTGCTGTCTCTCCATTCAGTTCAAGTTTGATTTGAAGTGAATGAATGGGCCAGTCAAAAATCGGTAAAAAGTAATTTAGGAAAAAGGCTAGACGGGTGGTGGCAGAAATGATTTACTGTAAGGCTATGACAAGATTCTATAAGTCTAATATCTGAGTGACAAGGAAATACTGAATTGAAGGAGATTCTGAAGCTGATGAGATAGCATAGACGTACATTATGAATGGTTTAACAGTATCAAGTGTCTGATCTACTTAATCGAACTTTCGAACTAGTTGTGTCAATTTTAACTTCCATTATAGTAGCCCCAAAAATTCTTTAATTGTATTGGCTTCCCTATTACCTGTAAAGTTGAGGCTGCAGTTTTGTATAAATGAAGTAGAACAAAATGTTTATGTTTTACGAGATCTAAATGGCAGTGTACACAATTCGTGTATCGAAGTATCGACGCTTGAAGTAGACAAATCCCATTTAATAATAACTTGTCAGTCGATGCATGACATGACATAATCCTCAGTACAATAGCTACAACTAAATGTTACAGATATTAGATATGATAAATGTATTGTGTAATTCATTTCTAAAGTTATTTGTAAACATAAAACAACCCATTTTAAACAGGGATTGAAGACAGCAATATAATATTGAAACTTCTCCCAATAAAAATTGTCACAATGAATGTACGAATTCAGGAGTGATCATCAAGGCGGACCCTATCGCATCGAAATTGAAGATTGTAAAATCGTAAACTCTGAATAAAACTGTATTGACTAAAGTTTCCAGGTGTTAATGATTATTTATTTGCAATAATCATTGTGATGGTGTTGGAGGAGGGGATTTACTGTTAGTCTCTTTAGGCGAGGGGGAAGGCGAAGAAATGAGGAATTCCTCTGCTAATGCAGCCTCCAGTTCAGACATCGTGATGGTCCTCTTTGGTTGTCGCGAATTGCTCTTTTGATACCTGATGGATTAGTTGGGCCCAACTCATTTACTATCTGATTGACATCCTTAAGATTGTGAGTGTCCACAAATAACAAGTTCTCACCCCAAACTCCTGACTTCTAAAGGCTCCAAAGACATCAAAATGTAAATCATTGGAACGCTTCTAGTAACTTTGAGGCAGTCTAGTTCCTGTACAAGGGGTGCCCACGTTTCCATTGTCCTAATGCCAATTGAATTCAAATGTTGTTAATTTTCATGTGAACCTCATTCATCTGAAATGTTAATGTTAAACCTCATTTGGTTGACTTTGGAGATTTGATGGATGGGTTTCTTGTAGTATGTCTTCAAGATTTCCGCACAGCTAACGGCTTTTGGCACAGCTCGTCCTTCGGCAAACCACACAAGTGGCTTTCCAGGTCCGAAGTTCTTAAGTCCCCGGTTAACTAGGTTTTTAATCGATTTGTCTTGAAGAACTTCAATGTGGAAATATCTGGGATCATCGAAGGGGTCTATTTCAGCTTCGTGTTCAATGTGACACGGTTGACTTTCGTAGTTTTCCATCTCAGAAACACAAATGACTGCAGATAGTTATCAGTTGTAACCAAACTGATGGGCTGGCATTCCTCGCACTCAAGGCTAAAAAAATCCAGGCGTCTTTTTACCTACTGCAATAACCCACACATTTAGAAATTGCAATTTATTTTGCAATTCAGGTTCGTATTATTCTACCTGTTTATAAACAAGGACTGTACTGGGAGTGACAACTTACCCCAGAAAGGCGCGAAAGTTAACCTCGGTGGTAATAACATGATGTATATATTTATTTTTAGATCTATTTACAAAACGTAAAATAAATGTCTATTTAATATTTATTGAACCATTCGAAATTGACACATACCTTTTTGTAATAATTCGAACCTACCTTTTATAACCCCCAAATTGGCTGTATATTCAACACTCAAGTGACAGAAAGAGCCATAAATCTGTGATTCTATTCTTGTGCTTAGTTTACAATGAAAAGGTTCGCCAGATCCGTCGAAGCATTATGGATGTGACATGTTATAGATGACACAACTTATATTTTGAAGTCATTGTGGGACAATAGAATGGTAATGTTTGTAACTCCTGTCTAAGACTCAATCGAAAGGTTATAATTAAGTACAGCTGTTTTTTGTATGCATTTTATAGATTCCATCGTAAAACACGGTCGCGTTGTGCGTGGAGGGTTTTAAGTTTAAGAAGTTTGTCTAACCCATCGCCGCACAAAAGGTCTACCTGCCTGATTCAAAAGACGGAACACAATGCTTCTTCGTAATTTTAGAATGGATCGAAAGATATCCTTGCTGTTGTTTGAGCGACGTATGGGAACCTTGGCTGTAACGACTTGCTGCCCTCAGCAGGAAAGGCCTGAAGGACGTAATAAAGTGTTGTATCGTGGGACAGGATATAGACAACTTTCCTCGCTAAGCTCACCTTCATTTACCCCTACTAGGACTCCAGCTGATTCGCCTCGCAGTCGAAAAATTCGGATTCATAGGAGTGCACCTCTTATTCAACATGCGACAATATTTTCTCTTCCTGGTGGTGGAGACAAGAGAAAGGATTACGCTGAAAGGCGAATTTTAGGGTGAGATGTTCACTATTGAATTTACTTATTTAGTTCTTCAAAACCATAAGAGATTCGTAACTAGTGTTTGTTGTGTTGATTAGGTTCTCAATGGATCAAATATTCGATGTAGTCGCAGACGTAGAAAAATATCAAGACTTTATACCCTGGTGCCAATCGTCGGTAGTGAAGTCTCGTAGAAAAGGTCACATCCTAGCAGATCTTACTGTTGGGTTTCCTCCACTGCTAGAGTCCTATACGTCAAGTGTGAGCCTAACGAAACCGCATTTAATTAGAGCAGAGTCTACCCAAGGAAAATTGTTCAATCAAATGGTTACAACATGGAAATTCAGTCCGGGACTGAAAGGCAGGCCTCAAACATGTGTTGTTGACTTTAGTGTATCGTTTGAGTTCAGGTCGTCTCTAACATCTCAGTTAGGAAATATGTTTTTTAACGAGGTAGTTAAAGTGATGGCTGAAGCATTTTTCAATGAAGCGAAAAACCGCTATGGAGCTGAGTCAATACCTAGTCGCAAAATAATTATTGTACCCGTGCAAAACAATAAAAACTAGCCGTCAACGAGTTAACAAAGTCAAAATAGGTGGAGTTATGACATGTGAACCAGTTCTTAGCCTCGCCTCAATACGCTTATATCATCTGTCTTCTTTAAATATATCACAAATTATCTTTATTTGATTCATGTATCGGTATTTCCTTGTAACTTTTAGTGTTAATATTCGCTCATCATCAT
>JAQGAD010001001.1:0-24750 GCA_034696625.1 Isotomurus palustris
CAATAAACTACTATGATATGTAATGAATTTCAACTCGCTGCGACACATTATCGCTTCGTAAAGATAACTAAAGATTTATTACGCACTCCACCACAGCGAAATGCCAAAAAATAAACCATACAAAAGTCACACACGAAATGATGTTCATGAGTGAATAGGGAAGTTCCATTTCCATACAAATAATCATCCAGCCGGAATTAAGTAATTGTTTTAAAATGGTGGCCTTCCAGGTGGTGGAGGAACTGCAAACACATAATTATTAGATTATTACATTGAACATTCAATAGGAAAAAGCGAAAAGGAAGAATATAAGTTTCGAAATATTGGCAAACTTAC
Source organism: Isotomurus palustris (assembly GCA_034696625.1). Taxonomy (NCBI): domain Eukaryota; kingdom Metazoa; phylum Arthropoda; class Collembola; order Entomobryomorpha; family Isotomidae; genus Isotomurus; species Isotomurus palustris. Next base: position 337 of record JAQGAD010001001.1, read on the forward strand.
CGCCTCGCATGAGTCCTGGAGGTGGACCACGAACATTTGGTGGCATACCAGGAGGAGGAATTCCACGTCCCATCATGCCTACAAAATTAGTTTAAATAAATAGTTACGACTACTTCTACAACATTGGCTTTAATTATAAAAAAGGCTATAGTTAATTACCTGGTGGAACTGGAGGCATTCCAGGTGGCATACCAGGTGGCATTCCTGGCCTAGGAGGCATACCTGGAGGAGCTCCTGTTACACAGATCATCATTTACGATTAATTTCATGATCCCGCGACAGACTCAATGCCATGATAAACTGAAATTTTGATAATACCTGGTGGTCTCATCTGTGGAGGTGCAGCAACCGAAGGAGCAGCTGTCCTTGACGGAGCCATCATTTGAGGCGAGGGTCCACCCACACCTGTTCAATCAAATTCAGAATGGTTAAGACAACAGCACTTTGAGATAATATGCAGTTAAGGGCTGGCATCTTTATGACTTGTAAAAAACTTACCTCGAACAGGTCCTTGAAGACCAGGTGGAACAGCTCCAGGAGGAACGGGCATACCACGTCCAGCAGCTCTGCCAAGTCCAGGTCCGGGAATAGCTCCAGGAATTGGAACTCGGGGTAATCCCTCATCTGGAGGAGGTGGACCTGCGTAGCACAAAACCGTTGAAATCTTGAATAACTCAATATCTAATTTTGAAGTACCAAAATAATTCTACCTTCAATGGTCATTGATACAATTCCTTCTCCACGAAGAAGAACGAATCCCAGGGTGCGCTTTTCTTCTCGTTCTGTGGAGCCTCCCTTTTTCGCCCTTATTTTCCTAAACTCCTCACAATCTCCTAATATCAAGTTCATGTGTTTGTCGAAAGCTGGAGGAGCAAAAGTATTCAGTAAGTCATCAAGCCCAATAGCCAGTGGTAGTAATGAATTAACTTATGAAGCAAACCTTTGAAAGTTCCAATAAACGTCCGGGAATCCTGCAGCGTTATTCGGACTCGATAGTTAATGTGCTGCATCATCTTATTGTTCTTGCTGATCGTCTAAAACACAAGAAAAGTAAAGTCAATCACATGTTAAAACATTCGACACCCTCCTCAGTTGTTAATCACAATCCTAATTTTTATTTTTATTGTATTTCTTTTTGAAACGGAAAACTTACCATCTTGAAGCCTGGATTTAACGATTACACAGCGACTGAAGAGAAGAAAGTGTCCTTCCTACTGCGCTGCAGCAGAATAATGTCAGCCGGAGAGCTGAGCAGGCCGTGTCGATGTCGAATTCGACACAAGTCCAAGTTCTACTTTTCGCACCAACACAATAGCAAGAAGGAAGCGGAGAGGAGTCAACCCGGCTTGGTGTCGTTTGAGGTTGTGGCAGCGGCTCATTCAAACTTCCTCCCACTCGACGGGGCAGGCTGAGACGCACATCGTCACATAAACAAAACTGTTGTGTTTTGTGTTATTCTTCGTCCACAGAAGTCTGATCTTTCGAAATCGACAATCGACGACTTCGCCTTCGGTTGGATTTTAAACAAGGTTGTACCTCTGAATGTAAGTAACAGGCAAGAAGCTTATTCCAATTCGAATTTGCAATTTGTAAACACTTGTATAACCAAAGTATTTTGTTTCGTTTTCATCTTATCAAGCGAACCGGTAAACAGGGCAAAAGGCGTGACCAGAATGACATCCACTCCACGGTCGATGATATTATGGCGCTGTGCTGGAAAGGGTTTATTCAGAAGAAGCTGGTCACAAGTGGTTGGAGGACGAAGGAACTTCAGGGTAGGAAGTTCTACCGAAGTGTCAATTTCCCCGACGAAAACCCAGCTACACGCACACAATCCTTCTTTAGGGGACGCAAGAGTGGAGAATGATGATGATGACCACTCCCATGAAAGATTAGATTTGTCCGATGAAGAACAATCGAAGCTGCCAAGTCACGGATTCACGAATGAACATTTCGTTCGGTTGTCGCCGATTCAAAAAGCTGTGATTTTTGTAGGTTCCGGATTATCCGCTTTTTTCGACCCCACAAAGCCAGGTTACTCGAATTTGTCATGTATTTGTTTTGGAAGTTTTGAAGCAGAAGTTCTGAAACAAGTGATTTTTATTTGCAGAAAATATCGCCACGTTTGGGGAAATATCTGCTACACCAGTATTAACGTCACTTCATCAGAAAATGATGAAGGATCCGGAGGCTGCTAGAATCCTTACTCAGAAACCAAGAATAAATTCTAAGACAGTAAACCTGGAGTGGCTGGCTACTCTTCCGGAAGATACGCTCGGGGCTGCATACATTCGATTCCTCAGAAAGAACAATGTGACCCCTGATAGTAGACTTCCAGTTAGATTCATTGAAGATCCAGAGTTGGCCTATGTTATACAGCGATACAGAGAAGTTCATGACCTCGTCCACACCGTATCGGGACAGCCAACAAACATGCTGGGTAGGTCTAAGTCAATTAAAACCGTCTCGTAGTTCTATCGAACATTCTTTACCAGTTTACTTAACTGATTTAGGGGAAGTGGTAGTGAAGTGGATTGAAGGAATCCAGACAGGACTTCCGATGTGCCTTACGGGTGGACTGTTTGGAGCTACTAGACTGAGACCGAAACAGCGTGCCCGATACTCCAGCACTCACTTAAATTGGGCATTGGAAGTGGGTTTCAATTCAAAGCCTTTTCTAAATATATTTTACGAGGAGAGATGGGAACAACCAATCGATGAACTCAGAAACTACATAAGTCCTCTCCTCCTGAAACCTCCAGCGTAAATTGTACCACAAGTCCCACAACTCTGACAATTTGATTTCTAGTCTCTGTATTCTGTGTCCTAAAATGCTGGAACCTGAGTATTTAATTACACGTCTTCTCATGACAAATCGAAGTAACTCTGTTTTATTATTCCTTGTTCATTCGTAACATCTCTAATTATCGACACATGGGCATACACCCCATCATTTTGTTATTCACCACTATTCTCCACTGTGTGGATCTCAAAGACTAAATACCTGAGAACCAGTTGATTATTCCTCTTCCGTGAATTTTCCATTGTAGAACGGGATGTACGTGCAGACGACCTTCCAATCTGAGAAGTAACAGAGAAGTCCGAAGCCTACACCTCCGAACAATGCAGAAGAGCCAGCCCTGAAAAAAACCACATCATTTCCATTATTAATCCGAATTCTCCACGACGCTGCAGTACACTTTAAATACGAGAAATACACTTTAAATATTATGAAAATAATCACCAGTTCTTAAGCTGCTGGAACTGCCTGGGTCCAGGTGGGAATGGAATTCCTGGTCCATGGTGTTCTGCAGAAGCGTTTCTCACGGAGATGAGGCCGCTCTGGGCGCTGGTTCGTCCTTGTCGGAGCGCATTGAACAATCTAATTGAGTTGTTCATTATCGTTGAACGGCTTGACTAGTGACCTACAAACAACAACAACAATAACATTTTTAGTACAATCCTTATCCCAGATATTTAAGATCACTTCTGCAAACTGTACCTTCGAAATAAACACTGGAAATGACCGTCGACGGAAAGGTCCTCAAGCCTTCGAAAGTATCGAAACCTCAATTGCCAGAATTGAAATGGAAAGACAGTTTTGAATTTACGCGCGGTGAAGGAGAGACTGGTCATAAGGGCTACGGGTTTCGGTCTCACCTGGGGTACTGTGAAACGATCGAAGCCTTTGTCTACTCTGTCCTGCTAATGTTTTGCAGCGTCTAAAGTAAAAAATTTAAAAACTAGCGATTTTATTGTCAAAACAGTCTTCGATTTTGATTGCTTTATTCTACATGACGATTATGATAATGATTAGACTATTTGATTGTGGCTGTACTTGAAAGTCAAATTATCTATGCAACATATTTTTTTGTAGAAAGTGAACATTTATCTTTTTTGGAGTACAAAATCTACTATGACTAGTAAACTCAAAACGGCTACGTACAGTTTTATTGGCAACCGGAGAGCATCTAATAATTTTTGAAAAGGAGTTTCATGCTTTATTCAAAGTTTATGGAGAGAATGCGACGAGAGTGTAAAAGGAGTATAAAAGCGTATATTCGCTCATATAATGTACTCCCCCGTCAGGATTTTATGATTTCTTATGCACACGCGGATATTTTTGGTCATGAACATAAGCTCGAAAGTTTCTTACATATTCGTCTCGTTTACCCTTCTTTCTTCCTCCGGAGCTATGCAGTGTAGTAATAGAAGAAGTAAGAAAAGAACTTTTAGTAAGCGTAGTTTAATAGGATGCTTATTCAATATTTTTTGTTAGACACCCAACTCAACTTTACATTCAATATTACACACGACAGTGTGTAGAGGTTGTTTCAGTGCATATTTCTCGAACACTTTTTGTACGCTGCCCAGCTCCACAGCAAGCGTAATGAAGTTGAAAGTAAATGCCTGTCAGTTAGAAAGGAGAACATTTTAGGACAAATTCTGTGCCAGGAATGAACGAGAGATGATACAGATTCTCAAGTAGAAGAAAATGAGTTCCAAAATGCTTTGAATTTATGATTGAATGAAAAGCCAAGATTTATAGCGATACGGTTCGTCATCTGAACTTCAATGCGCACTGAGTCTGCATATTCTTTTAGGCTGGCTGGGCTAGAAGTACTAAGAGAAGCATTCGAAGAGATGCAAGACAAGAACGGTTTATCATGATGTTAATTCAGATTTCAGGGGTTCCGTAGCTGAGCAGCATTATGCAACATCACCCAATCCTCTGTAGTCCAGTCTGACTGCATCCTTCGTAAAAGCAACTCTGCCGGTGGGATTTTCTGCGTTTGCTTTCACTTCAGTGAATTTACTTCTAATGTAATGGATCTGTGCTTTACTGGGACTGTTTGTCTTTCTAAGACTTGTTCAACTGGAGCGGAAATTCTTCGTTGCATCTAACCACCGGGTTATTTATAGTGGTTTAATAATGTCCGTGGGGAATCGAGAACTAAAGTGTTCATAGTTGTCATCATAAGTTTAACTTTAACTCAGACAAAATGGATTTAATAGAAGACGAGCTAGAAGAGGAAAAGAATCAGTGTGCTACGTGTATGTCAGGATGCAAGAAATTGACAACCTTTTTCTTGTCTCATGTCGGCCTTATCTCCCTCGTTGTGGGATATTGTATCATGGGAGCCTTCACATTCGAAGCATTAGAATCTTCACATGAAATACAGGTAATTTTTAGGCAGTTATAATTAACCTGAGAGATCAGATAATCTCATTCTTATTGTCCCTGATGAACTGCAATCTTCTTCAGTGCGTTACATCATGTATTACATCACCTTGTTCTTAATCTAACGCGCATAAATACTTCCACGTTGAAGGTGAAAAGAAACATGAGCACTGTACGGGCAGGTGTAACAAAGTACCTGTGGAAGATGACCCAAAATGCAGAAGTAATTCACCCTGGGGAATGGGTTCAAAATGCGACGATTCGATTGCAGGTATTTTGAATGGGAGCATGTGTTATTGTAATGGATATCAATTAGAAAAACAAGTCACACCATTAGTCATAATTATTGTTAGGAATTCGAGACGGAGTTGCTGCGAGCGATGAAAAAAGGTGGCTGGGATGGTTCGGAGAGCGAAGACACTCAACAGTGGACTTTCTCCGGAGCGCTTTTCTATTCCATCGTTGTAATTACAACCATAGGTATGTGTGTGTGAAGCTCTGTGGATTGTCGAGAGATAATTACTTTCATTTTGACAGATGACATGCTTGTGTTTATTTGCGATAAATCCTCTTGACGTAATGATTTGCTCCGGTTACATCTACTGCCAACAAGCCAACCCTTCCTTCCTCTCCACATTAATCTATATACCTCTGCTCTGTTGTTCTTCTCTGTTATCTCTTTGCTGCATATATCGAATTACACACATGAGAAAGAGATTTTCACTGAGTGTCAAGTAATATTCGCTTCTTTAAAGATCTACAAACAGTGAGAGATGAGATGGGAGTTAGTTTGAAAGACGCAACAACAGATGCACTGTTGCTCCCGTCTTTCATGCATTCTTCAATTAATTATAATTCTACACTTGGATGTTGTGGCAAACGAGTAAATGTGGGAAATATCCATGAAGTCTCTTTATTAAAAAGTCTCAGCTGGTATATATCGTGTTAAGGCCAAGTTTAATGGGCCATTCGAGTAATCAGAGATTTAATTGGATGAGGCAGACTGACAAATTCATTTGCAGCGGAATTTTTCTTGTGAGTTGTTTCATGAATGGAGTTCAGACTTTTTCATCCCTATTAATGCATTGCTAATTAATTAGGTAACAATTCGTAACGGAGTTATATTTTAGTTCTAAAATTCTACTGCGCAGTGTCTCTTCTCTCTATTCTTAACTTTGCACGTCATATCACTTTTAATTAACTCATGAAATAAATGCTGAGCAGGAGGGTCTTTTTATTCATCTCCGAGGATTCGCTGTGCGTTCTGTCGCTGATCTTCAGGGGATAAGAAAGGATGCAAGAAGAGATCCAACGTGTCATCGACTATTGATCCCGAGCCTTTCAGAATATTCTTCAGTAGTCCTCGTCTCACTTCTCGTTGAGTGACAGTTCTCTCACTCCTCGTGGGTTTTGACGAGTCAACATCATCGGGAAACAAAGTTCGAGATGTTGAGCAACATGTCACCTTTCCTCCTGAACAACTTCCCTGTGTAAATTACAAACATCGAGAGTGTTAAATTGGTCTTTAATTTGGGGATATTTTCGTGGAATAATTCTTCAAAACTGGAAGGTTTTGAATGCTCAGGGTCTATTAATAAGTTTGAGGAATGCCTCATCAATATATCATTTGAGACAGAGCAAAACCGTAGACTCAATCACACAGAGGCAAACCTCCCTACGGTAAATTCTCTTGGGAGAACTTGGCAGTTTTTCATTTTAAAAATGTGGAAGTTGAACCAACTGTGAATAGGACGCAGCGCGTATTTATTTTCTCATCCATGCAGAAAGTTTGCCGATGCCATAACTAACGTCTCTCAAAGCGTTTTTGGATTTCATGAAGATACGAAACATGTGTTGCATTTGCATGCGTATTCATCATGTGTAGAATTGCATTAAACCCCCACAGGTTTCAGAGTATTTTTACAACTCAATTACAAAAAGCTACAGGCAGAGAGGATAAACGCAGTAGGAAATGGTTTTGAAATTCAATGTCACCATCGCTAGTGAGTTTAAATCAGGAAGGAAGTTGATGCGAAAAAATCGAACAACTGATAGCGAGACAGGAAAAAGACGTATGCGGATATAATGAAACTATAATTAATATACTTACAGTTGCCTTGTTGGGTAGGAAGCATCCACTTGCTTCGACACAATTGCAACTGCCAGTGGCAGCAGGGGATGAATTGTCAGTGTTCACATTGTTTCCAGGAGTTCCAGGAAGTTTCATGGGCCTATTGAAAAGTCCTGAAACACCGGTGATCGCTTGGGAAGCAAAATTTGGGACGATTGACAGAACTGTCCCGAAAATGCCACTAAGTCCTGTCATCGTTATAAATAAACACAGTTTAAATATGAAATTGCTATTCTGTTTTTTATAACCCAAAAACATGCGTAGAGCAGATGAATATTTTTTCCAATTTTTCTAGTATTCCATCAAAAAGTGCAATTTTACCCCCTGAACTGCTCCCACCTCCACCCCCACCACTTCCAAGGTTTGGCAGTGCATTTGTAATCGAGCTAAATAACAATCGAGACTGCGTCTGGTCGTTGATTATTCTTACTGATCCTTTTGGAAAGTAAGGAGTAGAGTCTGCATACATGGGATTACATTATATCAAAGTCACGTCTGTCGAGTTTCATGTCTTTTAAATCAATAGCACATTTGCATCGAGTTGCGGAAATCGTAAAAATAAATACACTAATATTTGAGTGCAGCAGTTCTAGTTAGGGTGTCATTGAGGCATAAATACTAATTAAGAAGCTATAAATTAAAGCTAACTAATTAGATGGAAGTATGGCAAGCAGTGTTCTGGTTGAACACACAAGAGATGACAATTTCAAGGATTTATCCGACTTACCTGAGAGAGGAGACCGAATGGGATCTGAAGATGAGGATTTAATTCCAGAACCAGAGTTTCCTAAGTCTATGGCATCTTTGCTCCAAACCCACTGCGGATATCCGTTAATTGAGACCACAACTGATGCAAACACGACTGACTTAAGGAACAGTTTGAAATTGCAATTCATATTTCGACTGTGGGAAAATTTCATTTTGTTTAATTAAATAGAAATGTGTCTCGCTTTACTTTGAGACAGGCTGTAGTTAATGAGTGAATGTTAAGAACCTACTGATTGAAAAGTTAGTTAAGAGACCATGCACTATCTCAAGAAAAACTTCGTAAACTATGTACAGTTCTGGCTAAGCAGTTAGCAAAGTGTTTCGCCGTGGTATGGTTGAGATAAACTGATAACTGAAATAGAGAGTGAGAGCCTTTTTGTTTTAGTTTTTAATAATCAGTGACAATGCCACAGGATGGGTCGTATGAAAGAGTAAATTACTGTGAGCGTCAGAATATTTTCTGCGTACAATAGTTAATTCACCACAAGGTAGGTGACCAGTTTGGTCATTGTTATGCAATCATCATCCTCTTACTTTGCCATCTTAACACACGTAACTGATCTGCTCGGACATTGAAAACACGACATAAACACAATTATGCATAGCAGCTTACGTGGTTGATTAATTTCTCACAATGTTACCCAGGCCGATGTATATAGTACGACAGGTAGTAAGTAGTAGTAGCTTAGTTAGTATTCGCGAAGAATGCAAAACTGGTATGAGAATGAAATGCACTTCTAAACTGTTAGTGTACTAGTATGGGCAGGAGTAATTTGATAACACCCTTTCTATACAATTGGAAGGTGTACTGTACTCGCACGCACTTGTATTTCATATTTCTATTGTATTGTACTTTGTATTTCACCTTAACAATTATTGGATCGTTGAATCGTGTGATTGAAAACTGGCGACCTGTCAGTAGAACATTTTAATTGTTGCGCAAACTGCATGGCAAATTAATGTCACAGTAATGGTTCATCAGATCCCTTAGAAAAATGAATGTGGACACAGAGATTAAAATACGGGTTGAGTTGGACTGCGAGGTTCATTTGTTAAGGTTGGGTCATTTGGTGTTAATCATAGGGACGAATTAGTACATCTCCTTAAGGTTTTTTGTGGAGGAGGAAGCCTCCAAACCTCTTTCCATTTTAGCTTCACTTTTGGTCGAGCTCTCGTTTCGATTCTTCTCGTTTCAAGGAAGAAGCATTGAGCAATCAAAATAAATCTTGGAGCTTATGGTGATGATAATAAATGTGTAAGATTTTAATGATGAATGCTTGTATAAGTTCATTTAAGGGCTAGCAAATGTTTTCCGACCTTTGCTTTGCTAAGTTAATCTTTCAAGGAGCAAGTTAATCTAAAAATGTTCTACTTGTCCTCATTTAAAATATTCATTTTGGTAGGCGATAACTATTATTACTTGAACTTTTATAAGGAACAGAAATAAAAATGCAATTGATTTAGTGGAGGAGAAGGAAGGAACATGAACAATGGGATAAGCTGAAATAACTGGTTTAATTCTTACACGCAGGTTATGGACACATATCACCCAAGACAGTGTGGGGTAAAATGGTGACTATACTTTACGCAATATTGGGGATTCCATTAATGCTCCTGTGTTTGTCTCACATTGGAGACTTCATGGCTAAAGCCTTCAGATTCCTCTACTGGAAGGTAACGTGTGCTCGATTCCACTGTACATGAAGCTTGCTTTGTATTGTCTCATGTAATTTTCCACTTGCAATTTATCATTTCATCCTTGTTTTGCAGATTATGAATTAAAAGTAATTAATTACTGCATTTGTTTCCTACTTTAACCGTTTAGGTATGCTGCTACATGTGCACAAGAAAGCCAAGAGCGATGCGTCGTCACAATGCTGGAACATTTAAGCGTGGACGAAGCTTAAAAGCCACACCTTCAAAATATGTGTCGCAGTCTAGGTTTGAAATTGAAATCATTATGGTTATGTAATATAATTGATTGAGCTTTAATTGCTTGTGCACAAGGAGAGGTTAATTTTAATTTGATACAAAAATATCTTAAAATTCAATATAATCTATGCGGGTGATTAATTAATTAGCTCTTTAATTCAGTTTAATCAAGCTTAGATAAAACTCATGAGAAGGATAATGTTTGATAGGTAGTTGTTTGAGGAGAGTTTAAGTGAAACTGGAAAGCTGCGGTGCACTGAGGGAAGTTTATAAGCGTGAGGCGAGGGCGAGGAAGAATCCAAGTTCAGGAGTGATGATAACTGAATGGAGTTTGACATTGACTGGGAATTTGAGTGTCAGACGACAATGACGGGTCATTGCGAGTGTGTGACCACTGTGTGTTTTAATTTAGTTCAAGAGGAAATAAAAGATCAGCCTCGGCAATCAGGAGGTCAGCCAGAACATCACAACGCTCGGCCGACTCTGCTTATTCTGACTCTGCGATATTCGCTCTCCCTGACCATGGGACCAGGTAAATGAGGCTCAGTTGCATCGATGAAGGGTATCTTCCTCTCTCTGAGGTTATGCTTAAGGCTGAGCCGTCCACCAAGACCATTTCCCACAACTCCTGACCTACATTCTCTCCTTTTAGCCATGAATGTCCCGGAAAATATGTCAGCTTTGCCTTACACAAGTCCAACTAGTACAAATTGATCACCTCACTCTCTAACTCACCCTTCACTCTTCTGTGTTTGTTTGTGTACAGGAGAGTCTACTCTGATGAAAACCTCAGAAGCGTTTCAGTTCCAAGAGGGAGAGACTCTTCTCCACCTCCAATTAGACTCAGGCCTGACAGTTATCCTGCAAAGAGTCTCCAGGTAATTCACTCTCATCCCAAGCCATCCCTCAACGTGTGTTGCAATCTCTCAGTCCATCAGACACTCGTAGGCGTTCAATCATTCATCCCTAAATGTACTTCCTCCAAATTCCTTTACATTCTTTGAGATCTCATTTTCCTCGTGTTGCGTAACAGTCTCGCCTTGTCGCGTGAAATGTTACGAAATTCATGGCATTTTATTTTGGGTCTGTCATTAGTTGACTGCTTTTATGAATGCGTACAAAGTATTTACAAATTAGGATCGATTCTCAATGTGTAGATGAGATCGTCTCAATCTGCAGAGCGATTTTTTGACGGAGCTAATACGTCTCCCCGGAACCTCTCGATTGTATGCAACAAGTATGCAGAAGATGCTATCATAGCGAGTGAATCGCAAATCAACCGATCTCCCCGACACAACGTGAGATTAAGTCGGTTTCGACAAACGCCAGAACAATTTGTAAGTTTTTTAGATTTCTTTAATCGTGAATTGAGGAATCATCTTTATGTGTGCATATAGTAAAGTGTATAAGATTGTGCCTTATTGGGGCAACATGGTCGTGAATATAAAAATACAAATCGCGAGGTATCGTCCACTAATTAAACTTTATCATCAATAAAAGCAGGATTCAGTGTCCCGTTAGGTTCATTCTTGGAGGCTTTGAATGCGTCTTCTTTTCCAGGCATTCGGACTTCTTCAATTATGTCTGTCTTTGGGGTTCTCTTTCCTTGTGTTTTGAAGTAAATCATAAGACATCCGACCTGCATTTCCACAAACACACCATAACACGTCATTCTACTTGTTTTAAATACTTTTACGTATTTTCTAAGTTCACAAACCAGAATGACTTGTCCTCCTAGAATGAAAGTAGTTCCATACGCAAATCCGACATGATGCAGTAAAATTCCTCCCATAGACGAGCCTATGAAAAACCCGAGTGCTGTCATCGAAGTCCACAATCCTGAGACTAATCCGTATGTTCTGACATCATCTGGGTATCCTCGGGCTCTACAAGAAAATAAACAGAGTCTAGTTTAAGTCAGAGAATGCACAAGTAGGTTTATATTGTTCGACACGCACATAGAATCCTGGAGTGCTTGGATGAATGCAGAAACCAAAGTTGCTCCCAATCCGAGTCCGAACAGCACAAGTCCACAGCAAATGGCCCAAAGAGATCTTCAGAAACAAAAGTACGAATTTAAAGGTGGAGAAATATGAGTGTATTTTTGTAGAAGTGATCATTGTAGCCATTTACGTTTCGAATGGTAAGATAGGAAGAGGTCCGAGTAGAATGAAACCTCCAATTGTAAATGCAGAGCCTACTAAGGTGATGAATTTGGGTTCAGAACTTCGATCGCATATCCTTCCCCATGCTGGAGCCGTGAGAGCATAAACTCCTCCGTTTAAGATGAACACCATTCCGATAGTGAACTTATTAAGTTGAAACTGCAATAATCATAAAGGGTAGAGCTGTGCTTAAGGCGAGAATGGTTGACGGACATCAGACATAATGTGTTCCATCACTTACATCTCTCAAATGGGGTTCCAAACTTGCGGAAAGGAAGCCAACTCCCCCTGCAGTAGATACAATACTATAGGCAATCATGGCTATGACAGGGATCCTTAGCATTCGGAACATTTCGAATCCACTAGCAGTCACAAGCGTGGAGTTTTCCTGAGTTGAGGCTTTACTTTGACCAATGTCCGGGAGTAAGTAATACGTAGCCACGGCAGATGCAAATAACAAACTTCCCATTAGGGCAAATGGCAAGGTGTATCCACCAGCCTAGAGTCATTACACATGAAGTTAAATGTTTGCTCAGTGGAAACTTGGAAACCTTCTCTTTATATAAATGTTCTCTCGACTGGATGAGTTGTCCATGAAAAATTACCTCATAAAGAGCTCCTCCAAGTGTTGGCCCGCAAATCATTCCCACCCCATAAAATGTTTCCATTGTGGCCTACATAAAAAAGTTTGCACTTAGCCACCACAGAGTCTTGCAGATAATTTTTATCTCAAGATCTGAGAATAACATTTCATACGAAAGTAGTTGCAACATTGTCTGGAAACTCCAGAGCAATCACAGTGAATGAGGCCGTCACAAATGCAGCATCTCCGACAGCCTCAATTCCTCGTACGATTAAGCACATCACTATGAATTCCACTCGTCCTTCAATGCGATCCAGAAAGCTATTTATTCATAAAAAATTCTTGCTAAGTCAGTTTAATCATCACGCATCATTTCATGATAATAATGATAATATCAATTAAGTACCCGAATATAATACAGCATAATCCTGTTGTGAAGATTCCATAGTTGAAGAGTTTTTTAGGACTAAAGGTACCCATCTGTACACAATGGAACACGTGTGTGTGTGTATAGAAGGAATATGTTAATGAAATTGCGATTAATTACGATTGTTATATTATGCTTTCTTAAAAAATGGCTCATTATTCTGGAAGGCGCACCTTAGCTCCAAAGATTGGGGACATGGAGAAGACAATTATTTCAAAAATGGCGAATACGAATCCATGCTCGATCGACGTTGCTCCTTTTAGCTCTGCCTGTGTTCAAACATTATGAATTAAAATTTTGCACGGTTTTAATTTAGCCTAATTAACTAATTATTATTCTTCAATGTGCCACAAAACTTACGACGTGAGGAAAGAACGGAGCCTGAATAGAAATGACTGTTGCTGCAAAGAATTCTACGAATGCGAAGACAATGAGGATCGTCACTTGTCTTTGGGACAGTCCTTCCGTTTTCTTCTTGAAATAGCGGAGAACAAAGTTTTTATTCACAGGGCTGTTTATTTTTCCATCTGAATCCATTATGAAGTTTGCTGTGGAGTCGGCTATGCTAGGATGATGGGTTATAATTGGTTGTGGTCTTTGTTTCTTGTTATCGTCGTCTCCTTGAGATTCAGTGTGATTTTTCCCATCGTCTTGCGTGTTGTTTCCGAGCGAGATATCGATACCACCTTCATTCAGCTCACTTTGGAGACTTTGAACTTGTAACTCTGCGGGTGCTGATGCTTTCGCATCATCTGAAACTGGACTGATAATTCCTTTAGCCATTTCTGGAGATCTAAATTAAGTAACTCCAGGACACGCAGACTCCGATTACCACTAAATACTTAAGGTCAAAGGTTTAAATAGAGATTAATTATGTGAGTCTAGGTTAAGGCAAAAATAAGTGATGATGAACTTGATGAACACACAAGGTTTTACATGATACACAGTTAGAGATGCAGATGCAAATTAGATTGGATTAAAAAACTGCGACTGACACAGTGAAGTGAAAATATTATGTCACTTGCTAACTGTTCAAGTGTCACTTTGGACGGTTATTAATGGCAATCTACACTTCGTATGAATTAGTCTGAATCTGTGCAGCAGCTTTAAAGCTTGAAGCAAGACTGAAAGAGTCTGGCGATTGAAGCTTCTCTCGTAATTAAGAGCGTTTCATTCATTCCTTGAAACTTGAAGGCCTTACTCACACCAGATTGAAGCAGGCAGGCAGGCAGGTGATAAACCTGCTTAGTGTTGAAAAAATCCTGAGCAATAGGATTCTTCTCAAGAAAACTGCGAGTTCCACACAGTCCACATGGACAGACTTTTGAAGGTTCTCCCTGTAAGACATTGAAGTTCACTTGGAGTGCATCACAAATATTCGCAATATCGCAAAACGATATCTCGATTTCTTTGAGGCATGGGAAAAACTCTACACGTTACATAATACAGATTCTGCGAAAGGTGATCGTAGCAATAATAAGTTTAGGCACCTTATTCCCAAACCAGTTGCTCCTTGATTAACATATGAACAACTGTATAAAGCATAATCAATCACTAAGTGTTTTTACATCTCTCGAGTATTACATGCGATCTTTGTTTATGGTTCTTGACTTCTTCTACAGGTATCAAGTGAGTTGGCCTTGATTTGGGTGTACACTCATCTACTATATCACACACAATCACACTAACTGCCATACTCATTATCCTTGTCCTTTGCGGAGACGCTTAATGGGACTACATGCATTCCATCGGGTGTCCCACAGACGATTGTGGAACATTATGGAAGGTTTTTTTATTTGCTTTGCTCCAGGTTTACAGTGATTACTGGGATGAAGAGGGCGAGGAGTATTTGTATGGAAGCGAAGATGACATGAAAAATCGACCTGTACCAATTTGGCTGTGTGTACTTTTGGTACTCAGCTACATTCTCTTCGGAGCGTTTCTTTTCAGCGGATGGGAAAAGTGGAATTTCCTGGATTCCGCCTACTTCTGCTTCGTCACACTCACCACCATTGGATTCGGAGATTTTGTACCTGCTCAACGAGTTCAAAATGATTCTTCGCAGGTTTATAGCCTCTACTTGGAAATGCATTTTTTAATTCATTGCGAATTACCTTACAACTTGTATAACAAGATTTTTGTTGTGGTATTATCTGTCGTAGGTTAGCATCGCGTTGTGCTCGCTGTACTTGCTCTTCGGCATCTCCCTTCTTGCCATGAGCTTCAATCTAGTTCAAGAAGAAGTGATCAGCAATGTCAAGCTGGTGGCCACTCGTCTAGGCATCATCAGAGAAGAGGAGGACTGACAGCAATCAAGGAGAACAATTTTGATGATATCTCCAATCAACTGAACATTTATAGCCGGTTCACCTTTCTCCTTCGCTAATTGTGCGCAGTGGACAGTCACACAGTATTACACAAAATAATTAAGATTAAAAAGCAATATTGTTCAGAGGATCATTACGCTTTGTTACAATAGATTTCTTATGCTTACATTATTTCTTGAGTGTATTTACACAATTATAAAAATTAAATAACACTCCATCCATTCATTAATTGTCGACCTCTAATGGTTCAATGTTCGTGTTTTTTTTCATCACTTAATTTCCATATAATTCACGTTCCACCCTTCCACCCAAAAATACAAAACGAGAGGTAGACTGTTGACTGTGTAAATTGTTTATATGCTTTCCCTATTATGGCTTTTTTACGGTTCATGCTTCCGAATAAGAATGGGGTAAATTGTAGATATAGGCACCTTTTAGAAATTTCCTGAGACTTGTCACTCAATTTGCTAAATGACCATTTGTCGGGTTGTCATAATGTTCTTAATAATCGTCTCAGAGTACCTGCAGGATAAATATTTGATTTTGATAAACTGCATAACATCACATGGGATGTTCCAGAGGTTCCTTCCATCTATTTGAAAGCCTTATGTTTGAGAAGGGAACGACGGCTGGATGAGAAATTATTTCAATGCGGAACTGAACTCTGCTCTGTATTGCGTGGATGTAAGGAAGGAAGTGAGGAGCTACCAAATGTCACATTTGAAGCACGAAGACGGGAAGAATAATTGAGAAGGTACACACTACACACACACTGGCCCCCGAATGGTAATGTAATAATGATCAGAATAGGCTGAATGGACATCTGGCTGCTTTCTCATTGAATAATTTATTTGCACTGGAGCTTCAAAAAATATTCACAAGGCGATTTATTAAAAGAGAAGGAAGGAATTGAGGAAAGAGTGGTGAAAGTACGGAGAGAGCTAAATCACTCGTCACTCTCTCCACACTTGGAATTCACACCTTTTTGAGTCGAGAAGTGTTCAATTAGGACTCCTTGATTGCCTCTTCACACGAATACACACTGACAACACACATTCTTACATCGAAGCATCGGAATATGCATTTTTTGGATTTCCAGATTACTCGTCAATCCTCCATGTTTTAAAAGTCTAGGTGAATTTCACAAAATGGTGTGGATTATGATTACAACTGCCCTCGGGTTTAACATCTTTGGACTAACTCTTCTTTTGGGGGAAGTTTTCGTAACGGTGTCAGCGAGAATTCGTAAGGGTTTGTGTTAACATAAGTTTCCAAAATTGGAATGTGACTGCAGGATTTATTTTGTCACTAGTTCTGCTACATGATGAAAACTCGGAGGCTTGGATTAGAGGTTTCCAAGAAGGTCTTTCTGCATACCAACAGACGAACGGAAACAGTGCTGATTTCATACCAGTCATGTATAAAAATGAAACTGATTGGGAAAAAGGTTAGGAAACAAAACACATTGTATTATATTTTTTTCGTGAACCATATTATAAAAACAGTGAAAAACGCAATCCTATCGGAGATATAATAATTACGAGTGTACTTTATTCTTTAATTGTCCATGTAGTTTGTCAAACTTTGAGTAATGTCACAATTGTACTGGATTTGACGAGAAAGATAATGGATCCTGAAACACAGCCACAGCGATTCTTTACTTCGAAGCAAATGCCATATTACCGCGTGGACCTGCCGTTCGACACTTTGCTTCGAGGTGTTGACGCGTTGTTACAGTCGAAAAACGGTAGCAATGGATTCCTCATATTTCATTCTGATTTGGGTAAGAAGAAGTTATCTTTAGAAACAAAATAAGTTGTGAAATGCTGTGCGATATCAAATGATTTCTCACATTACCCACTCTATTGTTTTAAAGCCGTTAACAGAGGAATCAATGTAGTTCTGGGAAGTACCCTTGTCCGATATTCGTTTCTGAATTATCCTGTGCAAAAGGAACTCATCTTGGAGAAATTCGACTACAGAGTTCCTTCGGGAGTCGCGTTGTTCGGGACAGACGGACAATTTAGAGACTTCATTCGCGAGAACCCAACTGTTGTTCGAAATCGAATGGAATGGCTTTTCATGTACGACGAGGTGCAAGCAACTCCATCGGCTCTGAACATTTCGTTTCCTTATTTCCGAGGATTCTTTCCACAAGAATTGTGCTGCTCTTTGAGAAATCCAACTTCAGATTCTCAGGCGTGCAGCTCTTTCTCATGCAGAGGAGTTCCAACTGAACTCTTCTTATCGAGGTTGGCTTATCTGATGTCTGAAGTCTTACAGGAAGTTGATCCTAATTCATCTAAGTCAGTTAGGCTAAGTTGTTCCAGCACGGATAGAAGAACTGGCGATACTGCATTCAACTCTGCATTACTGACAGCTATAAGTTCAGTAAGTTTGCGTTAGTACGTTTACTTATCTAACAAAAAGTGAGCTAATTGCAATGTCACGTTATGTTTGAACGTCAGAAACCTGGCAATCCCTTTACAGTGGAGGAAGGGAAGATATCCTTCAGCTCGGCTCTCAGGTTCGAAGAAGTCGAAAATGGAACAGCGAGTCACGTAGGAGACTTTGCTGTGGGCACTGAATTCGCTTTGGACCCCAACTTTAAGTTTCGAACGAGAAAGAGATATTTCCGTGTGGGAATCGTTAATGTATAGAGAAGAGACATAAATAATCAACATTCTATTGAAATGAGTTTCATGCAAGTGCTTCGACTGCAATGCATTAATTTGTGTAGCATCCCCCATGGACGATGAGGGACGAGAAGACAGGAGAATGGACTGGCTACTGCATCGACCTCGCTAAAGGAATCTCCGAACAAATGGACTTTGAATATGATCTGGTTTTGAGCAACGACTTTGGAAGGCGATTACCACCAAACGGTCGATGGGATGGCTTGACAGGAGACATTGTTCATGGAGTACTAAAGATCTTACTAATTTCTTTACGAGTTAGATATGTTCAAACTTCAAAATGACTTATTCTATATCAGAAAGTTGACATAGCTGTTGCACCTTTCATCATGACTTCTGAAAGAGAAGAGTTCATCGATTTCGTGTCTCCCTATTATGAGCAGTCTGGTTTGATCATCAGTAAGTACTACACACTTGAACTCTTCATAGTAAGAATGAAAAAGAAGGTCGTCGCTTTAATTTGTAATGTGATGTGGTTTGTAGCAATGCAAAGACCGGTAGTAAAGAATTCATTGTTCAAATTCATGACAGTTCTACGAACAGAGGTAACCAGAAGTGGACAGTGTAAATCTAATGAATCTAAGATTTTCAATTATTCAAGTACAGTGTAAACTGGCGTTAACATTAATTAACAATATTACAGGTGTGGTTGAGTATTCTTGGAGCAACGATTGCTACAGGTTTCATGTTGTGGTTCTTGGATAAGTTTTCTCCGTACTCAGCTCAAAATAATCCACATAAGTACAAGAATTTTAGGTAAAGTAAATTGGATAAAATAAAACATTTAATAAAACTCTAATATGGATGCTACTTTAATCCCATTTGTGTTTTTATCAGAAAGTTTACTCTCAAAGAAAGCTTTTGGTTTGCTTTGACATCCTTCACTCCACAAGGAGGTGGAGAGCCTCCGAAAGGTAAAGAATATGTGTTTGTGATAAACTTCATTTTGAAAATAATCAGGTAAATGGGAAGTACATGTCATGTCATGTAAATATGAACAGCTTTCTCCGGAAGAACGCTCGTGGCAGCCTATTGGATATTCGTAGTTCTCATGCTTGCAACTTTCACCGCCAACTTGGCTGCTTTCCTGACTGTTGAGAGAATGCAAACTGCAATAAGAAACTTAGAGCATCTTGCACAACAATCCAGTGTCAAATATTCGGTCGTCAATGTTTCAACTGCAATGACATTTTTCAAAAATATGGCAAATGCTGAGGAGACTTTGTACCAGTAGGATCAATTTATTCTATCTAGTCTTATTGAATGGTATGAACTATATGAACAGAAACCAAATGTCTGGTCTTTCAGAATGTGGAGAAACTTAACTTTAACTGCTCCTTCGTCTGCACGAGAGTATGTTGTGTGGGAATATCCGATACGAGAAATGTACATTCATATTCACAGTGTTATTCAGAAGACAGGAACTGTCACTGATATGGATTCTGGTTTCCAGAAGGTACTTTTACATCTTGTCCTGAAATGTGACTAGTTCTTCTTGAGACAATAGTAACAATTATTAGTAACGACAAGAATCTTGTAACTTAAGGTTATGGAAGACGAGTATTACGCATTCATCCACGACGCTGCCCAAACAAGGTACGAAGTTTTTCGGAACTGCAACCTGACTCTTATTGGGGAGCCGTTTGCAGAGGCTCCATATGCGATTGCTGTTGCACAAGGAAACCCTCTGCAAGATGACATTTCAATGGCGATTCTTCAACTACAAACAGAACGGTTTTTCGAAACTCTATCAGCTCGATACTGGACTTCTACTTGTCCTAGTCTTGGAGATGGAGAGAATGACGGCATTTCTTTGGAAAGCTTGGGTGGAGTTTTCATCGCTACAATTATTGGACTCGGAATTGCATTCATCTCACTGGCAATCGAAGTCTTCACTACGGCTAGAAATAGACGGAAGGCTAAAATAGCAGAAGAGAACATGATACGACCCAAGTTCATCGGTCCAATGGATTTCTACGGAACTTCCAAGGGAATCGTCTCAATGGGAATGGGGCAGAAAATGCAGTCCCACAATAAAACACAAGTTCTGAAGAGAACTCAATTTCTACCCGAGGTCATAAATTAGCAGGTCATTCGACCACAGACGAAGAATTCACCTCTTCACAATGTGTTGAGACGAGAAATGAGAAATCGTCACATGCACAGCATACCAAAAACAAATTAAACTTCATTCACGCACATTAATAGTTAAGACTAATATTGAGTTCAAGTTTAAGAAGTGATTCATTTTGAGGTGCGAAGATGAAGGCACTCACACAGGCACATCCAAGCAATTAACACCTTTGATTTCCACAGGTGTGCGTGTACCGTTAATGAACTCCGACAATGCAGACTTGCTAATAAAATTAATAAAACAGTTTTTCTTCAACTCGTTGACAGTTCGATGTAACACTTTCAAACCTGAACTTCTTATTCGACATAGCTTTGCCAGATGCATCCAATTATTTTGAGGATAGCTGCTTAGGTAGGCGCACAACAGTCGACATTCGAACTTTGACAAGCTCACAGCGCAGTCATAAGTGGTGGATTATTTTCTCTTTGTATTTCTTATTCGTCAACGGACTTCTCTTACGCAAAAATGAAGGTAAGCTGGATTCTTGAGTTAAATGAAGAATTAACCTAAAATCCTAAAATATGCTTTTCCCAAAGCTCTCCTTCCTACTGACCACAATTTTAACCTTCGTAACATGTGGAATATCTCAACGACCGCACATCTACAACTACAATTACAACTACAACTTCCGCCAACCCAGCCGAAGACCAATTTCCAGTTTCCAACAGCAAAGACCTCGACCACATCAACCCATAAGTTCACCAGCCAGCCAGAGTTGCATTTATAATGGCCAGTTCTTGCCAAATTCAAAAGATTCTCGACAGTATTCAGTCTGCATGCGGGCGCAGAATACAAATGTTTGGTTCAAGTACTCCTACAAATGCCCTCCTTTCACAGGCTACGACGCTTTAAGGTCCCAATGCATCCAGGGCCTTCCTGAAACTACAACTACTACGACAGAAGCATCTGCGAGTGTTTTAAATATCGCTCAGCCCCCAATCTCCTCAACGGCTGAAGACTCTAAAAAACCAGAATCTTCAACTTCTTCAACTCAAACGGAAGTTGTCACTGAGCAGGAAACCTCCACTTTGCAGATTCCAACGACGATCGTCCCTGAACTATCTTCTTCTTCTGAGGAGATTTTTATGACACATCCTCCACATTTCACTCGTCCAGGTGCTTCCTCTATTTCACAGGTATCTCCTCCCGTTCACGTTGCTTGGAATCCAACGCTACCTTCCGCAAGACCACGACCAACTGCTCAGAAGCCCATGACCATCGTGTACAATCCCAATTCTGAACACTTTAAGACGTCGACCAGAACTCCACCGATTTCAAGCGCTGATTACGAGAGGCTTACATTCTTGAACGCGCTTCAACAAAACAAACTCACGAATGGTCTTCCCCATTTAAGGTAGGCTTCTCTGAAGTAGTGAATGCAACTGTAGATTACATTTTCTACTGATTTCTAAATTCTATTTGCAGTGCTGCTCAGAAAATTCCATCCGACAGTAATATGGTGAGTGCTACTTCATCGAACAGTCCTGTGACGGATTCCTGGTCGTACGGTGACAAAGAAACGGAAGCCAGCACTCGGTTCCCAGCACGTTGGAGACCCAAGTCTCCCCTCAACAAATCTTCTAGTTTTGAGTCTTAACTCAAACCGTTTAATGAATTATCCTTTCCACATTATGTAACAGACATACTTATTAGTACAACTAAATTATTAAATAAAGTACTTCAAATTAAAACGAAATAAAATTTTTGTATTCATATTTTAAAAAATCTGCAATATTACGGACCATTAAAATTCAAGGGGCTGAGGACCATTTCGTACAACAAAAGCTTTCGATAAGGATTCCATTCAAGCTTCACTGTGATTTGTCTAGTTTTTGTAGCAAATGTTGAGGCACAGATTTATACTACACTTAGCATGCATTGTCATATTGGAGTTCGATATATGAATGACATCTCCACTCCTGTCTGCATTGAGTATTTAAGTGAGTGAGTATCCAAAGTATCCACCCGACTTCTTAGAGAAATGTGCAAGGAAGCTTTAGAGCCAGGGAAAGTGCAGCAGCAGCATCAGCAGCAGTTCCACATTGAATTTAAATTAGGTATCTTTTGTGTATTCTTTTTGTAGCTTTGATATCTATTACACTTTTGAACATTCACTTTGTTCATGTTGCTAGAAGAATGAGAGGATGGATGTGACACTTCTATTTTTACCGAGTGTCTTCTTCCAACAGTTCCAACTGAGCTTATTTTTAGCCGGACTACTCCGCCACGCATACCACGATCACCAAACCATACATGAATCATTACGATTGCCATAAAACTCTTCACTAACTCCGATTTCATTGAAAGTATTCATGTGAAATCAATATGACACAGCATTACGTGCAATACGAATGAGGATTGCGAAATAATGTTCTCTTTCTCTCACTCTCCATCGAATCTCCAATTCAAAAAACTAGTACTTATTAATAATTAATTTTATTTCCATCTGTGGACCCTATAAATCTACTCTACTCTACGAAAAGGTACTATCCGCAATTTCCAACTTCCGGCAGAATGACTTACATTAACAGAATCAATTTATTGTGCAAAGTGTGAAACGCTTCAAAAACTGATAATGTGATTCTGTCTGGAAGGAATATAGAATAAAAGAATGTTTGTAAGCATTGATTGTGTGTGTATAGTTGAGAAAGAAGTTGTTGGAAGAAAAAGTAGACGAACCCGGGTGACTCCCGGTTGGTAATGAGAAAAGTGAAATGGTTGATCAACTTACCACAAGCGATTCATTTCCACAGTAAAGGTTAGCTTTTTACAAAGCTCTCCCTTCATCTTTTTGTAAACATTTAAGCTCTTAGCACAAGACTCTCGTTTCGTAAGCCAAGAGAAATGAAATAGTGGCCAATATTACAAAAGTGAAGAGACGTTCTTAAAGCTTAAAGCACCTACTGTGTAGTAGTGTAGGTTCTCCTCGGGGTAATAACAATAAATCTCAACACTCTTCTGTCTCACTTTCTTCAGACTTGCAATACAGACACTCTTGTTTTTCACCGAAGTTCTGAAAAATTGAATTCATTCATAAACTCATAAGATTATTATAAATATCCATAGGTGGTCTGCACCAGCACATCATCTTCACTCATCTACACGTTTAATTCAGTCGATTCCTAATACTCCAAGCAATCTGGTTCAAAATGGGTTGAGACTTTGAGCCACCCTGCTTTCCTTCAATTGAAGTCTCCCTTCCTTAAGCGAACGAATATTCCCTCCTTTTGTCCATAAGGATTCAGTGGATTCAAAAAAGCAGAGGAACTTTTGACCTGGAGTTTCAGGTCACAAGTCACAATGGATGATGAACCGGAAGAGAAGACTCGGTGTCAAGTATGCCTAACAGGGTGCAAACACGTGACCACGTTCATCTTGTCTCACGTCGGTCTCCTAACTTTGGTCGTGGGTTACTGTCTCGTTGGAGCCGTGACATTTGAAGCGTTGGAAGTTGGCCATGAGTTGGAAGTAAGCTGGTTTGGAAGTGAACTTTGATTTAATGAAATATAACGAGGACTGGTTCTCATTAAGCTACTTTTCTGTGTGGCAGGTGAAAAGTCAAATGACAGAGGTGAGACAGTCCGTGTCCAAGGATTTATGGGCCATGACACGAAGCACGGAATTAATTCATCCGGAGCGTTGGACAGAAAATGCGACGAAGAGACTTCAGGTAAACGCAGAATATGAAAAAAAAAATGCGGTGGAGAGTGGAGACTCAGAGATGATAAAAAGTTGTCCCAGGAAGAGTAAAAACTAAGTTCTCATCTTTCAAGATGAGGAGTGTGAGAGAGTTGTTCACGGGACATGTGTGTTATGTTTGAGTCGCACGTATATTTAGAGATGGTTGATTCATGGCGACTTGAATTTACTGAAGGAGTTCGAGAAGGAACTGCTAAATGCCATAAAGAAAAGTGGCTGGGATGGAAGTGAGGATCCCGAGCAGCTTAATTGGACATTTACAGGCTCATTATTCTACTCCATCATCGTTATTACCACCATCGGTACTTCATGCTGTGTTAACTTATCATTCACACGTATGAATTATGGAGGGTAATTATATGGAGAGTAT
>JAQGAD010001002.1:0-24737 GCA_034696625.1 Isotomurus palustris
GCTACATACACTTTCCAACGTTACTTAACATAAGACACAAATCACTTCACTTCTATTTATAACAATAATTATTCTTTTTCAAAGCACTTCATCAATCCACAACCATGATGAAGTGTCCTTAGCTATTCAAGAGTTCTACTTTGGGAACAAACCAATCAATCAAAAGACATTCCAGAACCTGACGAACCTTTACTCGGATACATATTTCATAGCTGGAATATGGAAATCAATTTTGGCTCATGCAACGGAGAAACCTGTTTACGCTTACGTCTTATCTTTCATTGATGAATCCAGCAATAGTTTAACTCAGCTTGTTACTGGAGATAAAGAATTAGTCGGTAAGCTTTGTAGATAAATCACCTATCAAATGACTTCATAACTAATTGAAACTTGCTTCGGTTTTCAGGTGTGGCTCACGGAGGTAATTCTTTATATGATGTAATTTTCAAAGTTTGGGATATACTCGACAGCTAATTAATAATTCATACTTTTAGATGACATCCAGTATTTATTCAGATGCCTGGAACTTTACCCATTTGGCACTCCTCAATCCACAAGAGCTGCGGAGTTTTCCAAGCGATTAGTTAAATTGTGGGCATCATTTGCAGAGCACAGGTGAAGACAGAGAAGATCCTCTCATAAGGACAGCCTGCTTTCGTAGTTAATTGTTTGACTAACTGAAGCTATTATTTTAGAAAACCAAAAGCCACTTGGGGTACAGCAAAAAAGTGGCCGACGATTTCGAAAGCCCAGTTGAATGGTGAAAAGCCGTTTCTGTGGTACGAGCTGAATGAAGACACAAAAATCCTGGAAAACCCATTCATGGAAAGGAAAAAGTTCTGGGACAAACTGATAAAGAAATACGCTAGTAGAAGTGTGCCAAAGAAAGACGAACTATAAAATAAAGTTTAAAATTCTCACAATTGTACTTGGTTCTGCTCAACGAATTGCGACAACTCAGAATAAACTGGAACATTAAAAGGCATTGAATAAAGCTTAGTCGCAAATTCTGTTAAATAAACGTTAACATCTCAATCAACAACAAATTTTTTTGACAATCAGTCCAGTTGATTTTCGTGCATCTGATTCGATTTTCACTCAGCGATAATTCAGTTGCATGAACTGATAAAGTAAATATATGCAACGCGAAGTATGCCAAGAAATAACTGATAAAAATAGCAAAATTCTAAAATACAACGTGATTTTGTTTCTAACTTATTACTTTATTCTGTGATAAAGAATAAACATTCGAAATCGTAAAGTAGTATAACATCTACACACACACACAGACATGACCATACAACATGAGAATACCAGTCTAGCAGTATTAAGGTAAATGTATCAAAATTCCCAACTTCCAGGGAATCCTCAGGGAAGAAATTCTCTACGATGCTTTCTCTAATTCAAATTGATGCACAGCAGGCAGCAGAGAAGTCTATTAATTAAAGGTCGTTTCAGTTTAAAGCCCCAAAGACTTGATGTGTATTTCTAATCTCTAGTGAAGAATACTTTTAAGCACCATAAAATACGCTCAACTAGTTGTGATTTCTACAAGTCGACTATTTCACTATTTCGAAAGTTACATGGTTCCCATTTCACAGCAATTCTTGTTGGTTATACCTTGTATGACTGAGATCAATCTAGACAATCTAGAGTCTAGAGAGCATTGACAAGTTTGAACTGTCAAAAAACATTCCATTCAACAATAAGTAATTAATTTGTATTGTAGATAGTGATCGTTTACAAAGTTTTAATCATGAAAAAGACTAGAGATAATGGTTGTCTACATCCAAACTACAAAATAAAGTTCTCTAAGTCGGAGGATATGGTAATTCTGATATGATTAGTGAGTAAAGTATGTTGAACATAAAGTAAGTAAGTGGTTTGTGACTGACTCTAGTAAACAAGAGCTTTTACGTATAACGGTATAACTTTCCCTAGACTAGCTCTAGTTAGCATTATATCAAGTCTCTAACTGCATAGATCATTTCGTAAATAGATTTCTGAATATGTATATCATCAGTAAGAAGATCATAAACAGCACACATGTTCAAGGCAACAGTTAATTTCGCACGGTTACTGTAAAAGTTTTGTCATGATTGGAATGAGAAGGAGGAAGATGCCGATGATGAAGACAGCTCCGAGAACCAGACGCGTCCTTTGCTGACGCCACCACATTTTGCGTCTCAGATGTTCAGATGATTGCCGATAAATGTCACTTGAATATTGAAGCTGCAAGGGGAAATTGTCGTTTACCATTAAGAAGAGCCTCTCAGGAGAGCAATTGACATGAAAAACCATTAAAGCAAAATGTGGTTCACCTGATCTGAGAGATCGGCGAGGGAGTCGAGATTGGCTTCTCTGTCCAACAGCCTCGACACATTGTCTCGCATCTTGTCTGTTACTTCGTTCACTTGACTCTTCACTTTCTTCAGGGGGTCTTTCGTTTCTTCCGCCTCTTGAAAGCGAACACTTTTCGACCGAGGAATGTTTGATACTGAGTTGTTACATGAGTGGTCGACATCCTGAGTCAGCTCGGAGTTGTTCAGGTTGAGAATGGGAGCTTGAGGACCGTGAAGGAAGAAGTCATCGTTATCAGGACTGTCGATTCCTGGGGCCAGAATCGCTCCCACTCTCATCCCGTTCTTAATGGCTTCTGATGAAATTGGCTGCGGAGTATATCCCGGGGGGTGACCGGTGAAACCTCCCTGGGAATTGTTACGCTGCACTTGGTTCCCGTCTTCTCGACGAGAGTTGGACAGTAAGTCGTCCATCTCTTCGTCTGAAGCGTTGACTAAGTCTTCCATACTTAAGGTTCTCCGAAACTTTAATGCCATCTTAATAAATTTGTAGTTTAACTTACACTCCACAGAAGAAAATGTTAAAATATCAAGGTGATGGATTTTAATGAAGTTTTGATTTCAACAACAAGTTGAAGAGGCGTTTGCTTACTAACAGAAGTAAGTAATCTGCCGGTTATGAAACTTCTGGTAATTATGGGCAAAACTTAAACGCACTTTACATGTAAATCCGTGGAAGGCATGAGAATTTGTATGAACTTCAATCGATTGTCTAAATGTCGATTGTCACACTACAGTGTTATAAACAAGTATTTATCTCTGAAGTATGAAGTAATCATTAAATAGTAAGTTAGTATTTTGAAGGAAAATCAATAATATCAACACAATTGACCGTTGAAATAGTTGAATAATTGAGGCAACTTTAGCAACACAGGCATCATTCGAATTCCGTGTTATTACATTAGCCAGCGCTTCCGATTAACGGCAACCTCTTAATAAGTAAGTAAGAATGGAGCGTAATTAAGAGAGCTTTCTCTCTATCGATTTAAGACCAAGTTTTCATGGCACTTTTAAAATTAACACACACGAGGAGAGTAACTCAAATGCAGTCAGCCAACTGAGGGTGATTACACATAATTTTACGCCACTTTCTCTTGGCAGACTGAGATTTGCGTGGAAAGTGGAGAGTGTAAGTCTAAGTAATAAGAAATTATAGCGTGGAACCTCTCCGGCCGTAGACTGTAGGTTGAAGCAAATCCATTTACAAAATGTTCGTTTATTGGATTACTATCGACTAGCCGTCAAACTACTGTTACACGGAGATATAGAGAGTATAATAGAAAAACAAGAGAAATTATTTTAGCCACGGAGAGTCCAGCAGAAGTAGGAGAAAGAGTTTAGCTTAGAGGATTCGTGTGTAACCACCAAGTGGGAGTCAGTGTACACTGAGAACGTATATTCTTCTTTGGCCGAATGAATCTGTCTATTTGTTACATGTCTAAAACAAATTTATCTACTTGTCTATGCGGTCTTGAAAGACGTGGAGAAAGTTGGGCAGTCACTCTACACAAACACACACAGACACACACACACAATTCTGGATTCTGAAGGAGTTGGCTTAAGCTATCCCACAATCCCCTTCAGTGGAAACCCCAACACCTGTTCAGAAATTACACACATTTGAATGTCTTCTGGTGTAAATGGGAGAGGAGAGAGAGGAGAGAGCATAAGAAAGATTCTTCTTGCGTGGAGATCCCGGGCCTATTCCTTCTCTCCGGTTCACTTTGCAGTAGTCACAGGAAATAATATGAATGAATGGTTCTTATCATTATTTCATGGGGGAATCTATTCACTATTCACTTTCCATTTCCTCTTGAGTCTCAAGTCTCTCAAGAGTTCGCCAGCCAAATGAAATGAGACGAGAGTCTGAAAGTCTGAAATTCTGAACAGCCTGAAGAAGAAAGAGCAGCAGCAGCAGAAGAAGAAGAAGATCCGAATCTGCGGAGAATTCACGTTATTTCAGGCTCAGTAGGTTTATTTGCATGTGCCTATATTCCTATTCATCCCTTTTAAAGTGTATCGGGCTATTGGAATATCTGTCATTTATTATATTCCTTTCTTTCCCTCTGACATACACTTGACAAGTAAAGCTTTTTCACATCAAACAATATGGCCCACCACACCACTAATGTCTCAATCCAGTTTTAGAGAAGCTACGCTAGGGAACTCTATCCTTATCAAGACCCCAATCAATACACAAAAGGATCAATTTAATACGAGACTTCTAATGCATTTCCCTTGTTTCCTTTTACTCTATAGAAGTGTATATTATTATGTGGTTTACTGGATGATGTTGAGAGGTATAAATAAATACACATCAATATCTCATCTTCACATCTTGTGTGTCGAATGGAAAACTCGATGGAGCAACGAGCGTAATAATATACTGACTGAGAGAGAGATATTCATGAAAAATGACTCAGAGACTGTATAACAGAATGTATGTATAACTAAGTTAGGTAGTTTGTTAAGTGCAAATGATGTGGTTTATCCTCTTCTTTGTACTTTGTGTGCATGTTAGTAGTGGATGGATATATACTCCATAAGAAGTCAATGATGAAGAACGGGGAACCGCATTAACAACAACACACACGAGCTTACATAGCTCTGTGACTTAAGTGATGGCTTAAGTAGGAACGAGAGCCTCAATGTGTTTTAATCATTATTGGTTGATGGGTGGATCTTGAGTGTGCAATTAATTTGAAGCTAGTTGAGTTTATTGTTTTCCTTTGATTAATACAAACTCATTTAGTAACTCGTTTGTAAGTGCAATTTGTAAGGATAAACAATACAAGTGAATTGGGTGAATAAAACAAGAACCAAGTTTGTCTATACGTTTATGCCATTTGTTGTAAGATTTGCTGGAGATTCGGTGGAACGTCTCTGATCTCTCCAAGCATAAAACGAACAAGGTCAACTGGTGTTTTGTTGGTTCGTGTCCATAACTCAATCTTAAACAGTTTGAATAGTCTTTTGCATTTGAGGTGAGAATGTTTTGTAGTGTGACAGTTTTGGCGAGGGATATGTATGCATTCATTGGTATGGGGGAGAAATACATTGATACATACATTTTTTAGTGTGCAGGTATGATGATGATGATATGATGGGATGAGTAGGGTGAATCCACATCTGATTCAATTCTACTCAAAACTCAGGCTTACGAGTAAATATCCCACGAAAATAAATGTCAGAGGTTTCATCACAGATTGAGCAATTCTCTGAGGAGTCCTCGTTAAGATTCACTAAATACCTTTCTTCCCTGTGGGTATTCTATTTTTCTGAAATTCATAAATATCTACAGGCTGTAAAAGGTATGAATTTATTCCAATTTTAAGTTCAGTTTCACGCATTCCGTGATTTTTGCTGAGGAAATAAACAAAACTACAATACTTGATTCAAGTGAAACAAACTATTATTAATTTTATTTTTAGTAAATTCCTGTGTAAAGAGTAGTAAAGATTAAATAGAAATCAAAAAGCAATAATATATTATTTGTTTTCCTATCAAAATTACGAGTCTAATCTGCCCTTTGGACTTTGTTTGTTGAAGCTTTCAAAGGATCTACAATTTCATTTTCCTATCACGAAATAATATTATGTAAAGATTACTAACAATGATCTCTGATTAATGGAATATTTATCCCAGTTGAATTTTTTTCTCCCTTATTTTCGAGTTAAAACAAACAATAGGGCAAACATAAACTGAGTACTGAGAGAAGTTCATGTTTACATTACGCTGAATTATCAATCAGGTTACTTCGAAGTTAGTCTGCTCCGAGTTTTAAGAGCAATTTGTGGGAAAGTGTGACCTTATCGAGTGTGTTGACACTACCTAATTCTATAATCAGATTTAAAACTGTGTCACAGTAGTAGTTGTTTCGGAAATGAAATAATGTCTTTGTCAGTTCATCGGTGTCACTGTCTGAGCTCTGTTGTCTATTTCTATTTAACTTAGAGAGACGTAATGAATCGGACGTAGCAGGAGACACGTAATGAAAGCAGGACGATGTGGGTGAAACCGGAAGAACTTCTTGTTGCCAGTGCATTTTGGTAAGTCACTTATTCGAATGAAGAAAATTAATTAGTTAACTAATCATTGCGAATGTAAATAATATTAATTTAACTGGGTTCTTCAGGGTGACTGAGCAAGCCAACCAGTACTTTTTACTCCAGACAAGGAGAGGTCATGGAACTACCAGGACTAACATCGCGTCACTTATTGTTGGAACTCTCGACAACGTGTGGGATTCAAAGGTGACGACGTTTGGTAATTTGAAAATTAATTAAGTGTTGTTTTACAAGAGTTTTTTTGTTCTGTAGCCCCCACCTTATCGCATTCTTCATCAGACCCCAAGCTCGGAAGTTTACTACCGTAAGTGATATTTCAGTTGAATGTATTTTGCCCTCAGTGGACCATGCGGGAGACTAAATGATGATGTTGGTGGTATTGTTTTAATTAGTCGTGGCAGTTTCCGTGAGTCATCGGGAAATCGTTGAAAATTGGGAATGGCTGAGGAAGAATTTGATGGGAACGCTGGGTAATTTTGATGATGAGGATCAAGTTACAGACTTTGTCAAGTGCAAAGTCGAATCGTTAGTCGCACATGCGAACCCTAATAAAATTATCGTGGAAGGCAAGTATCCTAAGTAAACTGAATAAGAGGAGATAACAATGGATAATGTAATCGTTCAAATATTGATGTTATCTCAGATGAGGAAAGCGAAGGGTTCCGAATTGCGTCTCAGAGATTCCAGAGGCTGTTTGGTATGCCTCCAGAAGAGAAATTAGTCAATTATTATTCTTGCGGGTGAGCAGATTGAGTTTATAATCGTATTATCTCTTTCACGTGGGCTGCAGATCAAAGGTTGACTTTCACATGACTCATCTTAATGTTCCTTTTGTGTTTGTCTCAGGCTCTGGAGAGGGAAGATTCCAAGACAAGGGTGGCTCTACTTGAGTGTCACTCATCTTTGCTTCTACTCTTATCTTTTGGGGAAGGAAATAAAAATTATTCTTCGCTGGACGGATGTTACCGATTTGGCTCAAATGAATTCATTCCTTTTCCCGGATACGATTCGCGTATCGACAAGAGAAACCCAAGTAAGCATGAATTATAAATGGAAGCTTTTATTAAAGTGTTTGTGTGGAAAGTTACTGAGACATGCTTATCCTTTTGCTCTGTGTAGCACAACTTCACGATGCTCATGCACAAATCTGAAACTTACAAATTGATGTCACAACTCGCAAACATCGCAATGAGACAGTAAGTGATCATTAACCCTTCTTGTTCCCACAACACATCCACAACGGAGCTAATGAAATGCATTAAGTTTCCCATTAATTCAATTACCCGTAGGCTAATAGACGAAGAGACCTTCCAGCACGACCGAGAGCTTACATTAAAGCTGTGTAAGAACGTGCCAAAAAAGCCATCAATTCTGCAAAGGGATTTCGATGCAAGGGCACATTCGGAAGCGTACCGACAATGTTTCCGTCTGCCCACCGAAGAGAAGTTGGACGGGAAAGTTGTGTGTTCGATTTGGGCTCCGTACAAAAAGAAGACGATTAGTGGAACGATGTTTTTGTCCACCAACTACGTGTGCTTCCAAAGCAAAGTAAGGGTTAATTAGTTAAATTACTGGGATGATGCGCTGTAGATTTTATAACAAAACTGGACTTTCTCTCGTTGATTAGGTGGAAAGGCTGCTTAATGTGATAATTCCACTGCGAGATGTGAATGTTATAGAACCAGCGTCGTCCCACAATTCGTCAGAGAAGCCTGGAATTTTGTTCACTACGAAACAGAAGTCTTCCTTCTTATTTATGGACGTTGAAGACAGAGACTTTTTGGTTCACAAGTTGTCTGATCTTCTTTCAAAGACTTTCACTTGTCATAAGTCAAAGTAAGTCGGGATAAACTTTTAGGGGCATTTGTGTAATTAATCTTCAGTTCCATGAATGTGTACTAATTACTTGTTTCTTCTTCCCCAGTGGGGACTCCACAAGTTTGAGCAGCTCATCAAACAGTTTCATTCTTCTTGAATCCCCAATGGAGGACCATAAAATTCTCAACATTCATTGTAAGTGGGATCTCTACGAGAGATTAATTTGCTTGGGGACTCTGTATAATTCATAAACATACGAATGAACTTTTGCAGCGGAAGAGATCCTTGGCCAACCTTTGATGGAAATGTTTCCTATGCCGATTCACGGAGAGATCTTGGAGAAGGAAACATCCAAATGTCATTTGTGGGAACAACTCTTTCTCGAATATGGAAGAGGAATCAGTATGTACAGGACTGTGGAAACTGCTAATTTAGTAGTGAGGGGAATTCCAGACAAGTATCGATCTGAAGTTTGGATGATTTACTCCGGAGCTGTGAACGACATGGCTACACATCCAGGTTACTATCAGATTCTGGTGGAACAAGCCCTTTCGAAGAAGTGTCAATCGAATGAAGAAATTGAACGAGATTTGCACAGATCCTTACCAGAACATCCGGCTTTCCATGAAGATGTCGGATTGGACGCTCTTCGAAGAGTTCTTTCTGCTTACGCACATCGTAACCCGCAAATTGGCTACTGCCAAGCAATGAACATGCTGGGATCTGTCTTCCTTCTTTATTGTACTGAAGAAGAAGCGTTTTGGCTTTTAGTTGCTGTTTGTGAGAGAATGTTACCTGACTATTACAATAAGAAAGTCGTGGGGGCTCAAGTTGATCAAAATGTAATGGACGAATTGCTGGAGATGTATGTACCCAAGTTGCATGCTCACCTTAGCAAATTGGGATTAATAGGGATGATCTGCCTTAGCTGGTTCCTAACATTATACCTCAGGTAATAAAACTCCCAATTCAGTAGAAGTTATTATTGAGAGGCTAATTATGGAAATTTAACATTCTCTGTTTATTATCCGCAGTGTTTTATCATATGACTGTGCTGTGTACATAATGGACTGCTTTTTCCACGATGGAGTGAAAGTGGTTTTTCAAATCGCACTGACCATGTTGGAATCAAATGAAGATGTCCTGTTGAAGTGCAGAGATGAGGGAGAAGCGATGCAGCTTCTGAATGATTACTTGGCTGGGATTTATCATATTCGGGAAGAGCTTTTGGACCTCCGAGACGAATTCAGTCGTACTCCAAGTCCTCCAATGTCGATGACTGTACCTGTAGGAACTCCCATAGGACCTAAAAGCAGAATGGAGAATTCACACAAAAAATCAGTAGCAATGTCGACACTCATTTATGAATCGTACAGAAAGTTTGGAGATTCTCTTACCAGTGATAAGCTTGACCAAATGAGACTGAAGCAGAGAGTAAAAGTAGTACAAACTTTAGAAGACGCGGTTTTAAGGAACGCGATAAGATCTGTGCCGAAGTCTGTTCCTTTCTCCGAAGAGGAGATGAAAGAGCTTTTCTGGCTTGTCAGAGGTGACCACTTGTGGCAAGTTGCTTGCGGGTCTTACAGCAATGGAGCGTCGTCAACTCAAGAAGAACAGCCGCAAACGCAAGGAAACATACGAATTGATTTGGAGCAATTCAGAAGTGTTTTTATGGCTTTTAGCTCATGGGGTAGTAATGGAAATCCCAATTTGAATGACTTAGTACACAGATTATTTAGGGTAAGCGTTATGTGCAACATAATTTTTAAAACCCGATTACGAATGAGTGGGAGTAATTAAAATTATTTCGGATTCCTTCAGCTCTTCGATCCCACAGGGTCTGGCAACATAAGTTTCGGGGACTTAATGCAAGTGATTGCACTAACTGGGAAGGTCGAGTCGTTGAAAAGGCTGCGACTGTTGTATATTCTTCACTTGCCTCCTCTACTTGACACAGACTTGGAAACTCCAACAAGTAAGCATTATGTATTTGAGTAAATTCAAAAGTCAATAATTGAATGAGGAGTTAGAATTTTAATAAACAACCGATTAATTCATTGTAGCCCACCCCAATGATAATCTTGCTGAAGTCGCAGAGTCTGCAGAGGACTTTTTCGCCAGTGTGGAAACGTTGACTAATGAAATAGATGACTTGGATCTCAATGAGGAACCCAGCAGCTCGAAGCCGAAAAGTGCAAAAATGTCTGGTAAGTGAATACTTCGGAGCTGCATAATTTGATGCACGAAATAATCAGTGAAGATTATAATTAGCACATTATAATTTATGTTTTCAGAAACGTTAGCCCAATATAAAGAAGCTGCTACATCAGAATCATCATCTGTCAATTTACCTTCCATGGACCAGACCCACTTCATCGCAATGTGGAAATCATTTTACGATATTTTTATTGAACACAAACGAGAGCAAGAAGCGTACCACTCCATCGTAAAAGTAGGAACTCTTCTGATCAGTTTAGGAGACGCTGGGAAGTTCCACCAGAACAATCCTCTGAAAAAAGAAGCTGCTGGAGATGCGTTATTCATGGACCCGTTGGGTCTCACACTAAGTCCCAGCGGAAGTTCTCTACCGCAAAAGGATCTTTCAAGGCCCACTACACTTTCATTTGCAGACTCCAGTTTCAAAGTCCCTAAGGATGACAAAAAGGTATAAGACAAAAACTGAATTCAATTTAAACTATAGTTCGTATAATAACTCAAATCGTAACTTCCACAGGGAGATCCACTTGATCCTGAAGGATGGCACATTACCTTTGAACAGTTCTTAGCTTCAATCCTAACCGAGTCATCTCTAGATGATTTCTTTAGTTCCAAGATTGAAATCAGAAGTCTGATTGAGAGATACAAAGACAAGAGACTTTTGAGACAAACCAGCTTATCCTCCTCACCGGATTAAACCTTTCCTCCGGAATTTTACTGCCTGTAACTCCCCAAGTGGGTTCATGCATTACATTTTAATTCAAAGTACTTCCGGAAACTTGGTGCTCTTAGAAGTAATTGTAGTACCTGTTTCTGCACGTTTTAAAGTTACAAAAAAATGGAAAGATTTGTACTGTTCTTCACTGTATTTTCAAACTCTCAAACTTCGTGTTTTACGAGAACTCTATACTCTTACCTTGTGTTTAAAATATTTCATTTTCCACTAAGATATATCGCTTTATATATCTTGTAAAGTTATATGAAACACAAATGTGTATACTTTGTCATAATGATGTGCTGTCCTGCATCTCCGAGTTGGTCAAATACTGTCGCTTTCGCTTAAACCGTATTTTATGAATAAATGGAATTCAGTGTACTTGATGACTCATGTGATGATGATTTTAAATCATATATTTTTTTTATTCTCTTTACAAATACTTGCTGAAGCAATGCAGCTTAATTTTAAGCAGAGAAAGCCTCTTGAAAGGCTGAAGGTGTTCGTGGTTGATTAGAAAAGCAAATATTGATTTGGGTCACCGATTGCCTCTGGTTCACATTCTTGCTTGTTAGATCAATGTGGATGTACTTAACCCAATAAAATTGGACATTGGATTTTCCTAAACCGGAGTGAATTAGTGAAACCTATCAAACCAACGCATTATATGAGGTACCTGTTCGATTAATCAATTATATTACAAAAGTACAGAACGCATTTTTGGATTAGGGGTTACTGGAGATGCAACTTCTTTTAATTTCCGAAAAATTTCCTAAAACTTGGAATTAATGGATGCTGATTATGCGCTTTATGATTCTTAGACGATGTCTCTCATCCAGGTCACTATTAAGTATTAACCTTATATTCTAAGTTAGAAACACAAAGGAGGAAGAAAAAAGAATGGATGTGTCCATGTGTAAGAAGACGATACAGCTTGTGTAGGCAGTTCTTCATTTTCTAATCATGTTTTCCACTTAACAGATCCACACTTGTCTGTGCAAATAAAGCAACGTTCATCTCTTGGGTCGAGACTATTCTGGTACTCAGAACCATTCTTAATGGATTACTCAGTGTAAAAACTAAAAGGTACATCCTCAGATTGGGTAGGTCTATTTTAACTGTGGGTAGGAGATGGAATGGTGGTGGTGTGCTAGAAGTGATAAAAAGACGTCTCACACACTCATCTTAATATGAATGTCTGCTGTATCATCTTCTCTCATTGTTCCTTGTGAAGAGATGTATGCCAGCCACCTTAGGTAGGAGACAGTCAGTCAATATTCGACCTTTGGAATTTTTTCGGTAAACAAACCGAAACAAAGTTCCACCAACCTTCTGTCTATTTAGTTTTCGTTGAAGAAGTCGTTAAGACTTAAGATTAAACAACACGTAGTCTTTCTTTAATCAAGTGCATGAAATGTGGGATTGGTTCCTTCACATCTCTCCAACATTCTAATCTTGAAAGCATCGCTAAGAATACATGGAACATAGCTCACTCCACGTTTATACGGTGTGGCTAACTCATCAGTAGTTCTGTTTTATTGCTTCAAATCAAGTCACTTTCAGTTAGACTAATTGCTTGAAAGTGTGAAGACTTAATTGAATTACACCTCAAAGTCAGTCAGATTGAGAGAAGTGAGATCTTCGGGACTATAATTTGGAATTTGGATTGGTTATCATCTCACGGTGCCCCTGGGGAAAGCCGAAGGGGTCAGGACAAGGCAAGATGTTGGCATAGCTGTTTCGATAACCAACCTTGACTTGAAGGGTGCCTACGTGCCTTCATGATGGGGGTGGTTGCAGCTGTGTGATCATCAGGCCGTCGTTCTGATCCTGCAAATCATCTCTTCACGACCCCCAAACCCCCTTTTTGGAGTTACTAGTTTTGTAGAACTCGCCAACAAAGGTAGCAAATTGATCAAGTTCCAGCTCTACATTAATGTCAAGTCAACTGTAAACTGTGCGAGGTTGAATCTGATATATGTAATTTAGCTACAATTATAAAACTTCGTAAGTACAGATGGATATCCAACTAGCTTTAATTTTATGAATCATGAACTTAACTTGTGAACGGTTTAATCTGGTAATCAAATCAATGAACAATGAATTGTATAGGGTCTTTGGAATTGTAGTTAAACTTGAGAACTTAAGTACAGAAGCCATTAAAAGTTTCGTAATGCAAGAAGGGAAGACAATATTAGGCAAGACTAAGGGAACTAAAGTCGATTGACTCATCTTAATGTTTTACAAGAATAATTCATGAAAAGCAGCACGAGTGTCGCAAAGGGAGAATATTGAACCATATAAAGTGTTATTAGCAGTGTGAATACTTACGAGCGACTCATCTATTCTCTCGTAGAGGATAAGTAAATTCCAAGAGACCTATTAAGTACCTTAGCCTGCCAATTATCTATTCACTCACGTGTATCTTAGTCAGTAAGTCACATATAATAGAAAGCCTATAATTGATGAGGTGTGACTTATCGCAGGTGTAATACAAAAAGGCAAACACACTTATTCTTAAAGTTCGTTTCACGTTATCTCGATTTTCCCACGAAGCTGGTAATTTACATGCAAATTGATTATCTTAATGTGAT
This sequence comes from Isotomurus palustris, assembly GCA_034696625.1. Classification (NCBI taxonomy): domain Eukaryota; kingdom Metazoa; phylum Arthropoda; class Collembola; order Entomobryomorpha; family Isotomidae; genus Isotomurus; species Isotomurus palustris. The sequence continues at coordinate 13,772 of JAQGAD010001002.1, forward strand.
CTGTATTTTGCAATACATCCGTTGTATCCGGTGCGTGGGGTGAGATAATATGTCATAGGACAATGTCAATAAGGCTGTTAATACGAGCAACTGTCAAGGTACAAGGTGGAGTTCGATTTCAATTAGTGCGTTGATTATTTTCTTTCCGAGTCGAAGCTCGAGGCATAAAATTATATACTATGAGCTTATTACAATTATTTTCAAACTATTTTACACAAAAATCGATTAATTTTATGGATTTGGATCATTGAATCAAAATATAACCGTTTTTTGTAAAATATGAAAGAACCCTCTAGATTCTTGACAATGACGTGTCTAAGGACGCTTTGTATCTAGTACAAAAAATTCAAACCCATAATATGCAAATAGGAAGATAGAAGTAGAAAAAAATCTTTTCAATCGACTTAAGTTTAATGAAATTAAAGGCTTGTACAGTTTATGCTTACACACTTTTTTGTGTTGCAGGTTGAAGAACACGCGCTGCCTACTTTGAAACTGACAAGGAATTCTCTTCCGTTAGTTCAAACAAGATTAGAGATTGGTTCCCTTGAGATATGGAGAAATTGTCAATTTATAATTTGTGCTTTTTGTTGATGTTACGTTGCAGGATTGCTAGCAATCGAGATTCGACTCTCATCTTGCTACTTTGTAATCTTTTCTTTGACAAGCCATTCACTGAAATTAATAAATGATTTAGAGATGACCCTATAAAGTTTATCAATTGATATTCGCACGACACTAGACACTACGTAATTTCGTATTTTCGTTGAATATGGATCTAGAGTTCGCACTTTATTTCATGTGTGGCTTGGCTTGGTGTGCATTCGAGTCACAAATCACAAATTCTTTACGCACTTTTTTACGAAGTGGAAGCAAATTGACAGGCTACACAGGAAAGCGATTGATCGGAAGGAATATTAATGTTGAACTATGAAGTGAATTATATGGTCGTTATGAATTTTTTATTAATTTCTCATTACATCATTGATGATGCTGGTGATCACAAACTACCATCTTGTTGTCTAAATTGTTTTCTAAATGTGATCGTTTACTTTGAATGTTCAACTTCCCTTTTTTCGAAGCTGTTCATAATTGTCTATTCACGACTATTACTATTGGCCTCTTTTCGTTAATACTGATGAGAAATGGGACAATGCATACACATTAAAAAGGGAGATGCATATTGGCCCCAGTAATTTCAACAATTACTCTCAAAGTAGTCGGCAAGGTTTATTAAGTTGATATAATTGACGTAATCAAATCAGCTTCGTACAAGCACTCATTAAAGATTTTAAACCTTCCATATCTAGAGCGACACTGCTGTCGACCCTTTGTATTGCTAAACAGTTCCTCATGTAATTACTTTTTGGTGCTACTCATTGCTCATCTACTCATAACAAACAATAATTCGCGTTGCATGTTACTCTTTTGTAATCGACAAAAATTCTTGGATGAGAGGGTGAATCAATTTTTCTCAAGAAGGCTAATGAAGGGAATTTTCAATCACACACCTTTTCCGTAGTGGACAATGTGCTTTACTTATTGCACTTCATGGTTCATAATTACGAGCATTGCGTATTGTTACACATTTTTTTACCTCAAACTTCATAGGGGCAATGATTTTGAAATCAAAGTTAGAATGACCTAATCTCGTTGTCCAGATGAAATATATACATTGCGCTATTATTATTAAAAATGCACTCCAAAGCACACTCTCCTAATCAGTTATGCATACACTTGATTAATTAATAACGGGAATGCAGTTTGTTGAAGTGTCAATGAATTTCCTTAAATCGCATTGTTGACTGGTCGTCGATTGATGCAACTTTGAAATTGGAAAGGTAAAATATGAAATATTATAACAAAAAAGTAGTTTTTCCACGAAAGGAAGATTCTCTTAGAAGTTTCCCAAGTGTGGAGTCGACGTATTGAATTAAAAGCAATAAAGTACATAAATCTTTAAGGTGAAGAAGCACAAGAAGATACCATCTGATTTTCGTGATTATATTACAACAATACTGCCAATGAAGTAGTTTGTCCACAATCAAGTCCACTAGGGTTACACAAGTACGGCACAACTACTCCCATTCTGCTAAGGCAATCTCATCTTCGCATTAATTAGAAGAAGCGACTCACTTAATTGTTTATTGTTGCACATGCAGATGAGCACCTTGTGTCACATTTCATGTGTGGATGGTTATCATATTTCATCTTTTTTCATGTTCTCTCGTGTAAGTTCAATGTTATAAGTGGCAGGCTTGCATGCAAGGAAACAAAATATTCAGACAGCTCTCATGCCAAGTTGGACTAAACATTTACGATGATAATTTAATAATGTTCGGGAGGACATGTGCTATTTGTGCTAACAAGTTACGCAGTCAACCTACTTACACACACATAACCTGTTATACCATAAAACACTTACACTTTTAGAAGTTAATTAATTACTTTAATTAGACTGACATCTGAAACTGATTTATGTGAAGTTATTACTTTTTAAAATATTTAACTCCTATGCTCATTAACATTCATCAAGTGCCAAAAAACAATAAACGCTCCACATGTAAACATGAGAACTATCATAATATTACTTTATTTCATTGCTACTTAATTTTAATTCTAATTACACACGTCTTTTGTTTCTTCCAAATTTAGAGGAAAGATGGCTTTCGGCACTAGACTACTAATTAATTGTCAGACTTTAATCTTAATTACCTAATCAGTAAACATTAGCAGCTACTAATATGCGATGCGAGTCTTCCACACGCGTGAAATTCCTCAGATCAGAATCCGAGATAAAAATAGCTAAGAATGAATGTCAAAGTCAGAAAAGTTCTAGTCTAATAAAAGAGTTCAATTGATGCTACTGTGTGTATGTTATTTAATCCATCCCTTGCTGAATGTCACAAGGAAACACGCGTAATCTATTTTATTGCCCACGCCCACGCTGACAATGAATATTAAATAAAGTGATTAACTGCACACAAGTCTTTTGAGCTACAATTCAGCTATCAATTCCCATACAATTTAATTATAATTAGTTCTCATATTGCGCATAGCCTGAGGTCCCTTTAAAGCCTTTGATAACACCTTCTGCCACTCACGCACTCAGCCTCACCTCCGTAGCTAATACACTCGAAATTCCTTCATGAAAACAAAAGTTGAGCAAGCCACCAGTTAAAATTCGCATAGTTTACTTGATTTTCGATTATCTTGTGCATTTTGTGCAGTTTCTTGCGTGAGAATATTTTCCACATTAAGAATTAAGATAGCATCGTTAGTTAGCATTAAGGTTTGATGTGTTTTTAGCAAAATAAAAGAGCAAACAGAAGTCTTGCCAATCTCTCATAATAGTGGTTCGATAATCGTGTATTTCTTAGTTGTATTATGTTCGCCTATTAAGTATTACGCGACTCATCATCATCAACAAGTCAATTGTAAGTTGTGTGGAAGAGTATACAGCAGCAGAAGAGGACGAGTTAAGGGATGCTTTGCATTATTGAATGAAGACGAACGAAGAAAGGCGAGGAATGTATTGCTCAGCGATTGAATGAATGGAAAGGAGCCCTTACCAACCTACCAACGACCCCACAAAGACGCTTCGTGGGGACTTGATGCTGGGAGGGCGATGCTAAAATACTAATAGTCTGATCTACGACTTTTATAAACCTTAAGGACTTATGGAGGAGAGCCTATTTTTCTAAATAACTTACAATGGGTGTAAATGGGGCAGTATAAAAGCAAAAGTTACGAATTTATTACGATGATTTGCAATCGAGATGTCGAAGTGGAGTGTCGTTGTTTCCGTCCTGTGGACGGTGATCCTGAGTAGTCCTATTGTGTGCATTGGATCATCAGTGAATGGATCAAAGGAGACTCCGAGGAATAAATCTCCGAGTTCCGAAGTGACAAGTGTTGAGAGTGACGGAGTCCACGTGGACATCAGTCCTTTTAGTGACGAAGGTGAAAAAGTAAATCGGGAGAAACGTGGTGAGAAGTCGAGTGATAATGTGACGACCAAAGTGAGGCTCTCGAATGGAAGTTACCTGTACAGGTAAACTAGAGAAAGACCTTAAGAATGTCTTCTTAAAGCCTGGACGTTAAAGGATATGCGATGTCATTTGGTGACTTTGTGTTTGGCAGGCAAGTTTCCATTCCCGACTCCGTGGCTCCAGGACCTCCAGTCGCTCGAGTGACGCGAGGTTACAAAGGCAAAAAAGGTTCTAAAGGAGGCTACGGATATCGCAAGAAACAGGGTTACGTGTATACGACACCTTCAACGACAACCACGACGACTACTACCACTCGACTCCCTCCCATAGCGGAGCAAATTATTGAAAACGACGCGTTCGGTATTAGTCCAGAGCCGCCTACGCCTGAAGATTCTTCTGCAGGCAGATATGCCATCACAACACCTCTTCCGGTAAGCACACCTTGCTACCTTCGTTTATGCTAAGAATCTCTGTAGTATTAAGTAATACTTCTCTGCTGTTAAGACGGAGGACCCTTGGGACATCCGGAACTCAATTCCTGGAGAACCCGGCCAGGATTACAAAGTTTACGGAAGCATTCCTGAAACGAACTTCTCGTGCGAAGGACGAACGCCAGGCTTCTACGCAGACACCGAGACCGGTACTTTTCTCAATCAAAGCTAATTCACATGCTTTTCAACACGCTGTCCTCAATTTCTCAATAATTTTGGATGGGATTGCAGGCTGCCAAGTGTTTCACAGATGTTCTGACGATCCCTGGTACACAGGACAAGTACGAGTGACAATGGACTCATTCTTGTGTCCCAACGGCTCCCTCTTTAATCAACAGGTAACTTAATTAGCCTGCGTAACACGGATAGAAAGAGACTCGTCTTTAGATCACTTTTATGGGAGTTGTGGGAATCTTCCTGAGTATCTCCAATCTTTATGGCTTCTACAGATTTACACGTGTGACTGGTGGGGTAACGTCAATTGTGACACAGCTACTGACTTCTACCAACTTAACGAGCAGATAGGACAACTTGAGGAAACTAAAGTAAGTATTTCTAAGGCAGTGAGTAATCTAGGATATTTCAATTTTCAATGTGTGTACAATAATAGCGGTAGTACGGTAATGAAGTTATCTCAACGGAATGATAAGACAAGACTTTTGTGTTAATCTCACTTTGCCCCTCCTCAGGCAGGTACAATTCAGTACGTTCAGTTCACTGGGGTCCGAGTTCCTCCTCCGCCGGGTCAGAAGAGGAACGCCCCCAGAATAGTTCCAAAGTCGCAGCGTCGACCCCTTCCAGCAGAGTACAAGTCTCGAAACAGCTACAACCCTGAGGATGGACCGAGAAACATTGAGGACATCGACATTCGGAGTGGTGGACAAAGCAACCTCGAAGGAGGCGGAGAGATCGAGACAGAAGACGACTTGATCAGGAACTTCGAGGAACAAGAAGCAGCGAGAGGATTCAGTGTGGCCAACAACAATGAGGGCGAGTCTGGAGAGGACGAGGAGAGAGACGGAAGCAGTCAGAACCGAGAGGAAGTCTCCGTGAGACCTCCTTCCTCCAAAAAGGGAAGGAAATCTGCGAAGAAGAGTGGCAAGAAGTCAAAGACGACGACAACAACGACGACGACGACCACTCCCACTCCGGAGGAAGATTTAGATGAAGACGAGGAGGAGGAGGAGAGTGAAGAGACTTCTGAAGAAGGGGACGAAGAGGACGAAGAAGAAACTCCAGCAGCAACGAACAACCAGGCTGGTCCGCTGATCGTCAACCGTCCTGATCAAAATGAAGAACAGGTTTGCAGAAGAGTGGAGAGTTGATAATTAATTACTTTCCATGAGGCTAATTAACTTAAGTGACTAATGAGGATTTGGTGATTCGTAGCAAACTGAGGAGCAAAGGATCGTTCCACCCACAACGTTGGAACCTCCTCGACCTGACTTTGTAGGAGAACCTGTGGACAGTGAGCAGGTGAGGAGCGGAGGAGATGGAGAGGACAGTGAAGCCCAGGGAACGTACATTCCTCCAACTAAAGAGTCTCAGGCGTCTGAAGGGTACTCGTATCCCAAGCCGGATACGCCGTACCTTCCACCCAAGTCTGGGAATGACCAGGAACAGTACCTTCCTCCGGCGAAGGGCGAGAAGAAGGATTACCTCCCTCCTCCGAAGAGTGAGGACAAAGGGTACCTTCCTCCCAAGCAGGAAGTGGGCTATTTGTCTGGGGCGTCTCCACCCACTTTGAACACGTACATTCCTCCGCCGAATCCAACACTCTCCTTCCCCACAACTGCTCTGGTACTGTTGAACCCTATGCTATTCTTAACCTCTGCGTGTGATGTTTTAATTGAGAATATTGTTTGTTTACTGCAGCACACGTACTCCAGTTCTCCGGACTCGTACTACAGGAAACCCTCAAGTAGCTATGGCGCTCCTTCTTTCTACGCTCCTCCAACTGCTCCGACTTACCATCAGTCACCTAACCCGCAGTACCTTCCTCCAACTCAGCCTAGCCAGCAGTACCTTCCAGGTCCTTCAGCACAGCCGAATGGCCAGTATGGACCTCCTGCAACTCAACACCACTCAAGCCAATATGGACCTCCTCCAGCTGCCCATCAGCCAGGCCACTATGGACCTCCTCCACCCCCACAACACTCAAGTCACTATGGACCTCCTCCACAACCACATCAGTACCTCCCACCTCCATCCCCGTCTCAGCAGCCCAGTCAGTACCTACCCCCACAACAACAACCGCAGCAGCAGTCGCAGTACCTCCCTCCTCCTTCTCAGCAATCTAACAACCAATACATTCCCCCACCTAAAGAAACACCGAAGGAATACTTGCCGCCACCACCTCAACAACCCAGTCAGTACCTTCCTCCCCAGAAGCAAAACGGGTACATTCCACCTCCGCAGACGAACCAGTACCCGGGACCTAATCTTCTGCAGAATTCAAACCAATATGTTCCTCCACCACAGCCAAATCCCCAGCAGTACATTCCACCGAGTCCAAACCAGAGTCCGAACAATGGTTACATTCCTCCACCTCAACAATCCCAATACGGTCCTCCTCATTCTCATTCCCACGGAGCGACGCACCAGCAGTCTTCCAGCGACCAATATCTGCCACCAGCTCCCCAGACTCAGGCTCAGTACCTGCCACCACGACCAGCCAACAACGGGTATCTTCCTCCACAGAAGACTAACAATGACTACCTACCTCCACAGAAGCCTAACAACGGGTATCTTCCTCCACCCTCCCAAGGATATGCACAGCAACGTCCTCCACCTCCTCACAAAGAATACCTGCCTGCTCCTCAGCAACCTCAGTCCGTGGTTAAACAAGGCTATGCCCCTACGCATCAAGGCTACTCGACTATCACTTACACACAGCGACCTGCTTCCAACTCCAATTACTTGCCTCCAGCTCAAAAAGCCCAGAACAATCAGCAGTACCTTCCACCTCAACAATCAGGGAATCAGTATCTTCCTCCAAAGCAAACAAATCAGTACCTCCCACCCCAACAGTCGAATCAGTACCTGCCACCAAAGCAAGGATATTCAAATCCAGTTCCAACTGCCGTTACATACGTCACAACAACGGAACACTGGCCTGCAAAGTACGCTTACGAAGCTCCTACAATCCCGTCCACTGCTGTCGAGTACACGGTCTCCAGCTATGGAACTCCTTATCAACACAACAATTACAATCAAGCAGGGTACACGACACTTCATGGTGGACTGGTTTCCCCAACAAGTGCCTATAGTTCTGATATGTATAACCTAAATCAAAACAACCAACATCATCAGCAGTCTTACTCTACTTCCAACACTAATCATCATCAGCAGCAGCAACAACAGCATCACCAACAACAGCAGCAGCAGCAACAGCAGCAACAGCAACAGCATCACCAACAACAACAGCAGCAGCAACAGCAGTATTCTAATTCTAACTACAATCATCATCAACAACAGCAGCTATATTCCAACCCTACTCATCATCAGTCTCATCAGACTCACAACCAGCAGCATTCGAACCAGTTCTCTGCATTTAATAATCAGCAGTCTCATCTTGCTTCGTCAGGTTCACAGCAGCAGCAACAAATTCCCTTATCCATTAATCACCATCATAATTCGTACTCCGGACCGCCTGCAAGTCCGAGCAGAGAACAACAATTGCCGTTGCCAGTTCCAACGACAAACTCGCAGTACAGCACAATTCCTGTTCAGACGCCTCCTCCGAGGGATGACATTCCTGCAGCTGCGGCATCTAATCCACCGTTTGCTGTGCAACCTCCTCCAAAAATAGACTTCATTGCAGCAGTTCCTGTTGCTTCCTACACTGAGGTTCTCAGTTCATCGAGTTCCAAGAGATAGTCTTTACTGGAAATCTTATGGGATACATGGGTTTACATGAAGATACGAATGTTGTATGAAAGAGAGCGAGTTCTCTGACTTTTAGTCGCAGGTATTTTGATGATAGTCAACAATGTTTTAAGTACAATGCAAAGAGTTTACTAATACCTCTAAGTAGTTAAGTAGCACGTGTTATTTCCTTACACTGCATCATGTAAGAGAAAGTTATTTTTCAAATGAATACAAATAAAGAACTGAGTTCAGCAGTACATGATAATAATAATAACATCGACTCAACTCTGTGGAACAAGTATATTTCTACAATAATCGTTTCTACAAGAGCTACAGATAATCATGTGGCTGTTCTGGAATAATGATTTCAATTAAGAATCCGAGCGTAAAAAATGTAATTACTTACTACGAGCACTACATCGATAACATAGCTCGCTTTAACCGCAATCCCTTTTCTTTCTTCTTCTTCTTTCTCTTTCGGTCTCCAAGTATTTCGCGGAAGGTTTGCTCTTCTTCTCGTTTCTTTTCTGTGTCATACAAGCACTGAAGATGAGCCCGATTTACTCCAGTCACATGCTTCAGGTGTTCTAGTCTAGCCTCGACAAGCTTCGCAAACTCTTGCATCATTTTCTTATCTAGGCCTCGTACAGTTGGTCCGTGAAATTGAATAAGAAAACTGGAACATCGAACTACCATTTCTGTTGCAAGGGGGAATTTCTCAAGGATTGCGTGTAATGCAGGAAATAGCTGCTCTACGTAAAGTACTGGGAGAAGTTTCAAACTTTGCTGCAGTTCTGCAGCCTTAACAGATGTGAGAGTTTTAAACAAGAGCTCGACAGGAGATTTCGCTGAGTACACCATGAGAAGAGCAGAAGCATTGTCAGACCCTTCGGGATCGTTGTATATGTCTAAGGCCTCAATTACCTTGTCCGCCTGCATCAAAAAGGGTTGTATAAGATTATGTTCTTGTTAAAAATAAAAATCAACAAAAATATTAACTTGCCCATTTTTCGCCCTCTGCAGTTTCCAGTGTAATCAAATTAGGATCGATTCGAGTTTCTTTGTCCAATTCGCTTTCACGCTCTTCCTCCCGTTCATCGCTAAGTACAAGAAGCTGAAAACAAAGTAATGTCCCATTTTTATACTGTTACAACAACTTAAGTCGTAGAGCCGAAACAAGTAGCAATGCATAATCGGGTTAACGAACCTCTTGAGTTCTCTTAAATAAACGAATCGTTTGATCTCGCCCAGCAGAAGCAACATAGAATCCTTTGGTCGTCATGCAAGTAGCTCCACTTTCGACGTGTGCCTAATAAAAAAGGGAGGTACTTTAGAACCCAGATCAACTTGCTGTGCGCAAGTATTTGATATCAACAAAGATTCGAAATACCTGAACAGTTTGAATTCTTTCCTTGTGGTCTGCGTCATAGATGTTCATGCTACTTTTCGCCATTGATACACACAGGTGAGTTTTGTCCAAGAAAGCACATCCAATAAGACCATCAGTATGTAACATAGTGCAATGACAATCACCGAAGTCAAGGCCCCAGACTTTGTTAGATTTGTCCCCGGCGCATGAAACAAGTAATGTGCTGTCACTCGAAATATCAATGCACACCACTGGTAGTGAGTGTCCGTAAAGGGAAAGGTGAAATTTCAGGGTGTCCAGATAGAAGACCTGATTTAAAATTTATCCAGTCAATATGAGAAAATCTCGATGAGAAAAAACACAAAAAATGGATGATGGCTCCATTTCCATACCTTCACTGTAGAATCAAGCAGTCCCACAGCGACGAACTTCATATTTGGACTGATTTTGACACATAAGATGCTTTCTTGCACATCTAACTGCCTTTCTAGGTCAAATCGTAACTTGCCTTCCGCCATGGAGAATCCGTAAAGCTGGAGAATATTTCCATTGTGTGTCGCAAATCCCATATTATTTGGAAAGACATCAATTCCCCAGATACTAGAACAAAACAATATACTTGTGAGTTGATTTCAATTGATACACTAAACGTCAAGTGTGAAGAAAACATACTTTCCATCTCCTCCTTGATGAATCTGAGTGATAGCTCCTAAAGACACGTCGCCCATAATGAGCATTCCGTCTGTACTTCCTGCAACAAAATGACGATCCCCAGGACAGAACGCACAGCACACAACTGGGTACTCGTGGGGGATGGTTAAAATGCACGTCATATTAGCCCTAAAAACAAGAATAAATGTTGCATTTGAAATTTCGGATGGGTGAAGTGATCACTTCTCACTACACACTGCTATCATTCAATGATTACCTATTCCAAAGTTTGAAGCAATCTGCTGATGCAGTTAGAATTGCAGTCTTGTCACTTGAAAATGCAATTCCTCTGACCAGTTTTCTATGTCCATTGAAGGGCAGCAATTCAGACTTGTGGGCACTTTCAATCTCTTTCTTATTTCCAATTTCTTTCTCGGGGAAAGTAAGAACCTCTAATTGGTTAGATGGAATACAGCAAATCACCTTTAGAATTGACAGTAAGATGAGTTAATAAGTTTAAGCTGAATTCGTCTATTCAGTTCAGTTGGGCTTGGAGTATGGTGCGAATTACTTACTTTAACCATTCCTTTTTC
>JAQGAD010001003.1:0-24688 GCA_034696625.1 Isotomurus palustris
TGTCTCCTCACTTCTTTCTATCTCCATTATTCTGGCTCCTTATATCGTAAAGCTTTACTTGTATTTCACCGATATACGTGTGTCTGGTCTGTTATAGTCTGGTAATGATACATTATCTAACAAACTTGATACATACGAGACCTTTCTGAAGGTTAAAGTTAAAGCTCCCTTTACAATTTCAGTCTGCGTTTCTCGGACATGATTGCTTGCATGGATGAGACACAGGAAATAAAAATGTGTGTGCGTCCTCAGCAAGACGAGCTAACAATCTAACAATAAGAAATCATTGGTATTCTGTATGCTTGTTTTGTTACACACTTATTTACTGCTTGGATGGATAGAAAGAAAGCTAGAATAATAATGCACAAGGTTATAGCACCGTACGTTTCTGTTGCTTAAGGAATATTATATTTAATTCACATAGGACGACCTTGATGAATGTAAAAGTTCAGTCGAGGCAGGTGACAGCATTATAAAGACGTGAGTTGGCACTCAATGATAAAACATACCTCCGAGTTCCTCCAAATGCATTTTTATTCCCAGTGTCCAACTTTTCAGTTCGATGAAAAGACAGTTAAGTAAGGAATTTCGTGGAATAATGAAATACCAAGTACCGAAAGAAAGATAGATACTCAAGCAAACTAAATTTTGCACTAATGCTTAGGCTATACACTATATACACGAAGTAATAGCCACTTTTGCTTGGATTTTAAGTGGAATAGCAAGACCCAAAAATTACTATTTTTTTGCTATATACATCGAATTTTGCAAGAGAATAAAGGTGTGGAATTGAGAGTCCAACAGAGAACCATAAAAGTAGCTCCTTATTCTTGAATGAAACATCTCAAGAAAGATTTCTCGTGATGGACAATAAGCACGCGATCATATGTGAGAAATACAATAGATATATAAAGTTGTGTAGTTTGTTGTTATTTCTTTTACTCACCTGAATATTATGACAGTTCCTTCCCATAAGCATACCAACATCTGAAGCAAGGATTTCAGTCAACAGTGTAAATATGAAAAAGAAAGCGTGTTTAGTTTTCCTTAGTTTAATTTTCAATTTATCGATCGAACTCTTCTTCAACTTTAATATCTTTTTTCAAAGGTTACGAACCAACAAGGTTAGTAACACATGTCAATTCTCCTTCGTAAATTCATTTCTAAATCGATCCAAGCCAACAGCTATCTATAAATAACTCAACTTGTTTAATTAGTTAACAACCCAATCTGCATTATCAGTCTCGACTTCTCGTTAAAGACAATACAGAGTAGAATAACGACCCTTTCTTGCGAATAAATGTTAACGGAATTAAGTACAGAATTATAAATTCCATCGATTTTTGAAGAATCAGCCCTTACACAGAACTGAACATCAGAGTAAATACTCAACATAATTCAGAGTTTGCAGAAAGCAAGGATGTTTGGCAAAGCTGCAAGTAGTGCAAATTAGGTGAGTGTTGAATGGAAGGATTAATGAGTGGTGGATGTATTTGTTTACAAATTGCAACAGACGACCATCCTCCTTGAATTATTCGCTGTCACAGGAGCTTTCCAGCAAAATCCTCCACACAACTAAATAAAATGTTCTGTCTGAGTAAGTCCTCCTCCAGCTGTACAATATTGATTTGAGAACGAGCTTAGCAGTCTCGTAGTCTCTCATACGAAGGAACGAAAAGCCACTGTGTAAGCTCTTGATTTTAGTGGCAGTGGTGGCCTATTTGAGATTTCAGAGAAATTCACGAGTTCAGAGAAAAGGGCAAACTTGGCTATGAATCTGTATGCTAATTTGTCTCTGATGGTGAATACCACTAAATTATTTTGTACGAGACAATCAAACATCAGCAGCTCATCAATTCCCATCAGACGACGGATTTTTTCTTTCTCTGTTCGCATCCCTTCTGCAAATTATCCCACATTTATCACTTGAGCAAACATTTCCTGTGTTGTAGTTCACATATTCATGGACACATACATCACACGAAATGTGTTCCATTTAAATTTGAACATAGACAGACTTATAGCCTACAGACATGGAACATTTCGAATGATGCGAGTATTTAACCTCAAGCCAAGCTTCACATCCGGGCCCCCTCCTGCCTCATCATCCTCCGGTCTCTAACTATTTCATTTCTATTCACGTTCATCGGGTTCATCTAACTTCTAACAGCTACTCAAATATGCGATGCAGAAATACTAAACTGCGTTGAAGGTACAATAACAAGCACCACTTGATGTGGTGAAGCATCCGTGTACTGTCATAAATGTTTCATCGGAGGTGGAAACAAATTAAAATTGCTTCATCAAGGACTGTACAAAAGAAAGACACGTTCGATTGGTCTTGTTTTCCGCAGCAGAAAGGTCGCATTCATAAACCTGTCTATTCAAATGTTACGCATGTGAATCTAGAATAACAGCGCAGATTACTGTAGACCACCGAGTAAATCCTGCTCCTGTTTGTCGTTCATTTGTTGCGAAATAGGGAATAAGTACATAACTTAGCTGGTTCACAGAAGTAGTTAATTAATCTATAAATAGTTCCGATCAAAGGATTATTAAACCATAAGTCCCTGTGGCATTTGGGAAGTAAATGCAGTCGTGCAGTCGTGCTTAATTAGTAATAATTAGATCATTGAGTCCAACTTCAATAAAAATAGAGGAACATGAAAGCATCTCTCATAATGTTTCACATTTGAACACTATAGAAGAACGGACGACCAAGATAAAACTTAAATGTTCATTTCACCATTCAATGGTTCTATAATGCAAGATCTAAAAATGTAAAGGAAGTAAGACGGATGAAGGGTCAATCTGATATTTCTTGACATAAAGGAAGGCAAACGTGCTGGGAGTGTAAAATCAGGAGTACGACAACTATTGAACAATTCAAGGAGGATTTAGAGAAGTTCCGTGGTGCACACGGGACTCAAATTCACTCCATTATTTGCCTTATCGCCGTATCAATCAAAACAATCTCTACTCGAACGCTCTCATTTTATACAACATGACATGTGCACTTTTGAAATCCTATTCTACTACGTTACCTTAATCTGATTGATGCAACCGTACTGCTTTTCTAGTTGGTCCCATTCTATCCATCTTTTACTCTCAAAACTCCAACCAATTCATGCGTATTACGAACGGCTCTTTCCTTAACTTCCTTTCTATACTTTGACATTCAGCTGTCCCATGTGTCATGACAGAGTCAAATGTCAATGTCAATGGAAAACTTAAGTAGCTAATCCGGAACATTTTTACTACAATATGAAACAGAGGTAGAAGGATAAAATTCCTAAAATTATTTGTGATCTTATCGAAAAAAAAGTGTAGCAAAGCTTATTGAGCTCTCCTCTAACTCCCTTGCACTCTAGTTACTATAACTTATAAGCTCAAAATAGTTCCAGACTCAGAAATGGCCAAGTGAACTCATTTGTTTCCTTTTTACTTTTCATTTCCTTGTCAGCTTTTTTAATCATGTTCATTCTTTCTCACAGACAAGGCTTTAATGCCCTATAGCTTATGGCTGCTAGAAGCATCTCAAAAATGTTTGTGAATTTGTACAGGGCGGAAATGAGGCTGAAATAAAAGCAGAGATAAGGATAGTTCTCTCCCTTCTAAAAAGTAAAAATCCTTCTATTTTCTCTATGATTCTGACTGAAAGAGCTGCCTGATGGAATTCGTTTATTCTGTTATTGGGTACTTTATCTTGAAAGAAAGCGTGAAAAGACATACAGACAATAAAAATTCCACTGGAAATTCCTCAAAACTCCACCAAAGCCTTTATTTCCTAATCTACAAGGCTTTTAAGGCATTTCTCAAGAGATACACACACTTGTATTTGTGAATAAGTACGATGGTAATACTTTTTAAAGTGTTTGTCAGACTGACAAGCACACATACATACAAGAAGGAAGTATATATAGGAAAATAGCAATAAGCTCTGCAGCGTCTACACTTGAAGTTGAAACAAGTTACCCACCCACAGTATCTTCAAAAACCATCAAAAAGATAGACAAGAATAGAGAATAGAGTACTAATTAATTTTAGTTTCTATGTTTCTCCTTCCCTGCTCAACAACCTGCCCAATTTAATCCTCTTCTATACGGAGAATAAACTCACCAAGACATAAATGGATATCCCGATGCCGTGAGATTAAGGAATGGTCTTAATCTCTAATATGAAATACTTTCCACCGAAGAGTTACTACACGTCTATTACGAGAAGAAGTAGTCCCAAGTCCCAAGACCCGAGATCAAAGAAAGTTTGTGGGGATGAGAATTGTAATTTATAGCCGTGTAATCTCTTTCTCAAGACCTCATCTACATTATTGCCTTAGCATGATCTAATTATAAAAATGAATGTATCTATTTGTTTCAAAAGCATTTATCATCCTTCTCACTAAGCTTTGGTTCCCTTCCTTGTCTTATAGTTCCAGAACTCTATCTCTTACGAAAGTAATGGCCGTGTAATGGTGACTACATCCACAGCTTTACGAACAATTGTAACTTCCCTTTTGTTTTCCTCTGAGAACTTTGCTCCTTTCTTGAGGCCTACGAACAACGAATGATACACGGTGTTTAAATATGCTCCTAAATTTAAGACCCAGCTGGTCTTTAGAGGCTTATCTAAAGCCAACAAAGTAACGAATATTAGTTGGTAAAATGGGCTAAGACACACATATAATTTCTCGGGACTTTCCCCTCAAGATTTACGACCGGAGTTTAGCTCTCATGAGACCACCAGGTAGCTGTTGTCGGTTGCCCGAGTGAATTATTGCTACTCCCGTACCTTACACTTTTACTACTCTTATATATAGATACACACACACATACTGATACTATTATGTTCTCACACACACACACATTCTTTCGTCTTTCCCTGTTTACTGGCGATGACTTAAGTTGGATGACTAGATACACTAGTACCATCACCACTTTCATCGTTAATGCTGGACCGAGCACACTTACCGATTACCTCTATTAGACGAGGGAAGATTCGTCTTAGAGTACGAAAAGTAGGAATAAACTGCTAATAAAATGAGATAGGATGGGAGAGAATGGAGGAGACTCATTTCTCCACATTATTTTCCCTCGATGAACAGCATTTAAGGAGTTGATGGGAGAAAGGCAATGTGTAACGGCATTGCTGGTGGTCGTGTGTGGTGGCAGGTTTCCTTCTTAAACCACATCCACAAGTTATTTTCTTTCTATTGTGAAACATCTGTCTGGTTTTCTGTATGAATTGATGCGTGCAAGGAAAGCTTTGTTTTTCACGGAAACTCGTCATTCTGAGGTTTACGTCGTTGATGAGAAATGAGGTATTTGTCTGGTGGTCTGGTTTACCTCACTCATCGATGAAATCTTTCCAGTCTTTGTGGATCCCAAGGAATTCTAAACATAACCACTCTTGGGAAAATTAGAATTGTTATATTTCAAAAATTCAATTTGGTCTATTCTAGACACTACGTTGTTGTATAAGCCCTGTCACCATCTCGCATAACACACGAAACTGACGAATCAGCTTGTGGGTACTCAGGAAAAGTAAATTGAATCAGAATTAATTATCAATTCACCTATGATTTGTTTAAAAATTCATGAGCAACAGTTATTATCCATCAGACTTTTTGGCAGATACTTATTAGTTAGTTTGTTCTGTAATCCAACAGCTCATGATAAAATTGACGATTTTATTATAAATTTTCTATTGAAATTTTAAAAAAAACGGTGTGTTAGTTTTAAAATTTAATTAACTCTGACGCTAATTCAAGGAAGACTGAATTGTAGTCAGCGATTGTGTTCAGTTAGTGCAGTCCCAGTGTAATAAATTTTAATGCCAGGAACAAACACCGCCTCCTCAGGTTGTTCTTTGTATTATATACCTTTATGATGTGTGGTTATTATAATTTAAAGTAAACGTGCAGAAAGAATTCTAATGTTGTAGGTTCTTGTTGAACTATTCATCCAGTAGCAGCAGTGGTACACTCACAGAAGTTGTAAATTACGCATCGCATCATCTTGATTCATTCTTCATAATTTCAACCCTAAGTGAAAGAAACTTGAGAGAATACTACAAAGTAAGAAGTAATCTCGAAGAACGAGTGACTGGACTATCAAAAGAATGATGATGATGACTGCTACACTCACTCACTCGTTCGTTTTTATGCTCAAAAGTCCATCGGTATGACTGCCACGTCTACGCAAAATAAAAACGGTTGTGCATCGTAAAGAATGATTTGCAAAGCCGGTAATTACCTAGAGGAAGGTTGAAATTACTTGTTACATCAAACCAACCATTAATTCACTACACAAGTCATTGTGTAAGTGTATTGCTTCAAGTTTAAACATTAGTTTGTCTCCACAATAGTCAGCACCACACAGTTGTTTGTGGCTCAAAGCTCAAAATGATGATGTAACTCGTCTTTTGTCTTTGTAGTAGGCAACCTCGGTAGTAATTCGGATAGAATTTTAACCAATACTGCCAACCCTTCAGTTTAAATTAAAGTTACGGAAAGTGTTTGATGTCGAATGATATTGTGTAAGTGAATTACAGCCGTAGGTAAATAAATACCTTTGAGTAATTTCCGTAATTTCTAATTTGACGTAGTTTTGTGTCCTTGTACCGCTATGCCGTGCATACCGAATCGTTAAATACTTAAATACCGATACGGCCATAGGAAGAAATGATTGTCTACTCGGCCTGCTCGTAAACTCACCTTTTAAATATCCATACAAGGCATACTTACTAACAGATACACCACACACACAAAAGCTAATTTAATAAAGCATGACGCAACCCAAGTGCGAGGAGTGTGAATTTTTTTACACCCGAGAACTTCGGGAATAAAAAGGTAATTATTCGTGATATGATGGTGCTAAGTAGCCCATTAACATCGAGTCTTGCAGCCCAAAATGAACTAAAGGCATGAAAGAAAACTCCCTAAAATTGTTCATTTATAGAATAACGCGTATTGAATTGCGTCTCGTGGGTGTCGTCCTAAAAAAGTACACATTGAAGTTTGCGTGAATTCGTAGTTTCGTAGTGAGTGTGAATGATGCTGTGTTTAGTGAGGGACTCTCCAGTATCAAGATGATGCTCGGCTGGTAGTGGTAGTGTAGTTCCTTCCTCTCGAGTCTCTCTATCTCTGAGGAGAAATCTCTTTGTAATGTGACACTTTCGGTGTAATGTATGGTTTCCTTAGAGGAAGGAATTTGTCTTCACCCACAAGAGCCAGAAAGTATACGCGGACTAGTGTACCACGCGCATTGTAAGTTAGTATCGTCTACACGTGACAAATGAACGAGGACTTTTAAGAGCTCTTGTGATTCTAACAAGTCTAGAATGCCTAGAAGTGCAGAATGCTTCTAACTCTGCTCACTTCCTACAAAACTCTACGTGAGACTTGGGCAAAAGGGTGCTCAAAACATTATCTGAAATTATGACTTTGCTCTACAGTCTCTGGCACATTAAGAGTAATAAGTGGGAATAAATGGGGCTATGGTTTTCCATAATTGGAGTTACATTAATTCCTTTCATTAGCTCGGAAATTATGGCTCCGAATTGCTAACAAGAAGGAACAAGGATCATAAATATCATTAAGTCTAGGAACAGAGCATTGTGAAATTGCACAGTATTTGGAGTAGGGTCATAAGCAGGATGTCGTAATTTAGTGTTTAGGTATATTTAATTCCACACATTCATATTTGGGTGACTGAATTTGTCAAAATTTCCTAATTTCCTTGTATATTATTGGGCCTATCCTTCTGTAGTCATATTTAATCTGAAACAGGCCCTATGGAAGTCTTAATTTGGTTTTAATAAAACTTAATTGTACTCCCAAAATATAGACAGTTGGTGAATTGCATCACAAATTGTATTATTATTGTACCCCACTGGTAAACTTCATGATCTATTCACCATTTAATTAATTAAAGATCAATCAAATAACAGGAATAACGCCAAGATGAAACTTGAAACTGAAGACTAAAATGAGTTCTGTTAGATTTAATTTCACTCCTCTCGTCACCTTTGATTTCAAGTTTTCAAGATAACCCTACGAAAACGCATTATTTTTAATGCAGACTTCCGTAAGTTGGCATTCCTGTATCGAGGGAGATGTCAAATCCACCCGTTTTTAAAAGGATTCGAACTGACGAGAAGGATTGTTGACTGGGACACGACACACTCTACTCCGTCTACTTTCATCCAGAGAATAAAAGAAAGCTGGTGTCGGAGTAATCTTATGCTAATGCATTTATCCGTATTTGCTCTCACCTACTTCCAAGAATTGAATAGATTTTTGTAAAGAGGTACGAACGCAGAGGGAAGCTACACACTTCTACACTTCGTAAAATACTACCTTCTCAGAAATATACACAAAATAAGAGACGAGATCAATTCATCGATCCACAGTGTGAAGAATGCTTCATTCACTTCTGAAGGTATTAAAACGTGCTCGTGTAAAAAAGGGAAGATGTGTGTCTGTCACCACTTTTTAAAATTGATAGAGTTGCCTTGCTATCGACTCAGTCAGAAAAAGAAGGAGGTAGTCTTCGTAAGTAGCAGGGGAGAGTGAAAGTGTAGTAGGGCTCAATGAATGAATGGTTGCTTTCTTCGTCTCCAGTTTTGACAGCTTTTTCCTGTACATCACTAGAAACTACCACCCTGCATGCCTGCCTGCTACATCATTCAATGCGTCTACTACTTCTATTATAATAGTGTGAGAGAGGACCACGGAGAATATTCATTCTATTCATTTCCTCAAAGGGAACTCTATCCTAGGAGTCTCCCATTGGCTTATCGTATAAAAAGAAGCATTAACTCTTTGGTTTATTCTGTGTGCATAGTGAACAGATCTCTTTCGTGAAAGTCCTGATGGCTTAGATCATTATTTCGCAAGAGTGTGTTCTCCATCTTCTCAGTGGATCTACGGATTCGCACACAATTCACAGATTTCCATGTGTCTCCCGGAGACTCGTCGTCCTTCTCTCCTTATCCAAATGAGTTTCTAGCTTTGGACTTGGAGTGTTCAAGAAAAGGAAAGAGTGAGAGAGACGTTCTCGGTTTGAAACTCTGAAGGGAGAATAATTCATTGAAGCCTTAGCGAAGGTGGTGGATGGAGAGGCAAGGCAGTGGAAAGAAGTTGCGGAAAAGGTTCAATAGTCATTAAATGTCAAATCAGACATCCTTTTCTTCCTCCTGCTTTCTCAATCGTTAAAATTCTATTGTGTCACTCACTCTCATTTGCAATTTACTCCTGATGGCTACATTTGCATTTTATCCTCCACCAAAACTCAGGAATTCGCAAGAAGCTCTCCTGTCAAACAAAACCAACTTCTGCTACGCGTGCCAATAATGTTCTTATTCTTCACTGTCAACGTGTCAATACAAAGCACTTAAGTTATAAACAACGTTGATTCAGTTTAATGGCATTCATTTAGTTTACTTCACTTCTTCCTTCCTGCTTAATTTTTGATTTTTTGTATAGATATAAAAAATGCTTATCATTGTAGAGATAATTCCCCAAAGCATCTAGTTATGTGGATAACTAGATCACTAGTTAATACTAAAAATGCATAGGTACGCAGTTAGAGCGAAGGTGTGCGAATAACAAGAAGGCTTCCTTCCTTTAGGAAGAAAGGGAAACTTTGCGAGAGAGAGAAATCAGATCTCCGGTGGAATTTTGGCGTGAATCTGGAATCTATAAATCTTTAGCTACTTCATCCAGTCATCCCGTGCAATCGAATCTTTTGGCGTGGATTTCATTTAACAAAACGGAGGCACGATTTCCCACTAAAGTAGTTATGGTTCACAATGGGCCTACTCTGTATTCAATTGGTGTATTCTCTCGTGCCGAGCACAGCAGCCAGGAAAGAGAGAGAGAGAGAGAGAGAGAGAGAGATTGAAACCGTTTACATTGCTTTCCTAAGACGAAGACCAAAGAAAACCCTTTGGTTCTTCTTCAAACAGACGTAAAATAGGAGATATCTGATCCTTACATTATGGCTGAGGATGGTGTCTGCTTTAATGCTTCCTTGGCTTAACCGTATTCTCCCTTCAAACATAAAACATGAATGCATTTACCCATATCTCACTTTTTCTCCACTTAAACTATTCCACCATTGTAACTTCTCGTTTCCTTTTCTTTGGGTGAAGTGTGTTCCACTATTCTTTGTTACTTCTTTAGGCCTCTCTGGGTCGTGAAAAAACTTTATATTCTTCGGGTTTGCGGAGAGGAACAACAAAATTTCTGCATTCTGCATCTCCTCCACACACAGCCTAGAGACTAGAGAGTGTCATTATTATGCCAACATCGCCATCACTTAACCATGTGTAAAAGAAAATGCATTTGTGCATACTTCCTTGGCATGCGGCAGATGCTTTCTTTCCAGAGGAATGATAATGGGTGGAAGTTTAAAACATATCGCCGATTTACTCCGCTGCTCAAAGTCTCAAAGCACACAAAACCATCTTTCCACACAGACCATCCGCCCTTCTATCTGTCACAGTTGATTTCCCTTCATGCAAATTTGCCTCGTGCCTAACTACTCGTACACTCATTCCCTCTAAACTCACTTTAATGATATGAGATGCACAAAAAACTAAACGTATAATATCCTATAATGTATAAATCTCCTTTTAATTCAAATAGCTCTACTATGCACACTCACTTTGGCACAAGTGCTGGAGTAAACACAGCAAAATCAACCTTGTTTATGAACCATAAGACTCCTCTTATTCTCTGCTGCTGCTAATTCCCAAGGAGAGCCAAGGAATAAGCCGCCTTAACCTAATGCCAAATAGTTTGCAAAAAACACCAACCACTTATAATATGACAGTCAATCTTGGTCGCTCATCTTCTACGTTGTGAAATCTCTCATTCACAACACACATGTAAGCAGCAGAAGAAGCAGCAGCAGCAGAAGCTTCTTCCGGGTTAAGTCTTTGTGTGCTTAGGCGTAAGAATTCGAATGAAGAAGATGAGAAGTGAGCGATAAAAGTGTAGGGAAGTAAATAATGAGGGAACGCGAGAAAGCTCCACTTTGGACGTGAGCAGTTGAGCAGTGCATCTTTCTGCTGGGCCACAAGTTCATCTTTTAATCTGAGCGTAGTAGTCGGAGTATTACGGACTTCCTTTTTAATTTCATGGTTCTCGTCATTTCATCCCATCCATTATCCAGTCCCACTGCCACTCCTTCTCCAGCTATTCACTTAGTCACTGAAGCATCCTATCTCTTGTCTTACTTAACTCCGGTTCACGGACTTTTCTCCCGAACCATAACTAAAGTAAAGCGAGCCTGCCACTGCTCACAGAATACTCGCTTTGGCTCCGAGATTAGATTCTTTACTTTCGGCCAAGAAGGCCAAGGGTGTCCATAAGAAGAAAAGTAAGGCTCCCGAATGAGGAAGTATCTTCTAACCACAGCCACAGCCGTGTAACTAATGCTACAAGGGTGCTCATAATATTCCATTATGGACTTTCTGATAGAAATACTTATACCCTCCTGAGGTGGAACATTATTGCTACTAGAAATCTAGAAATCCTCTTGGAACTTGCTGGCCACTACCAAAAACACTAAGGCTCTCTCCTACAATGTGTGAAGTACAAGGCATCTCTCTCTCTCTCTCCACTCCTTACCCAGTTTCCGGATAATTTATCGACTAAAAGGATCCTTCTTCTTCTAGCGTTGCTTCACGTGCTAAGGCACCAATGGATATCCTATGTGGATGTATTTCACTTCCTCGCTGTACTACACACCAAAGAGATGTGTTTCTTTTGGCTTGTCTTCAGTCTACACGGCTACTTTATACTTTATGGTTCCCAATCCCTTTTATACGATGCGAAGGCTGATGCACTGCAGCTGAGAATTATTTATGTCCTGATTCCTTAAACTTAAACTTCCTCCTCCGTTCGGCAGTTGGGAAATATCTTCTTCAAGTCTCTCTATTAGGCGTTTTTGACGTAAAGAATAAGTTACGTATGGACTCTGCTTTGACATACATTCGCTTCAATGCTTTGAAATGCATGAAGTATGAAGCCTGCGTCACTACCATAAAGAATGGGACGATGCACCACAAAACATGACTGGAGTTAAATATGTATTGAATTTGAAAAGGAATGAGAATGAAGAATGCTTTTCCTATTGTATTGCGGTGCATCACGAGGAATTCTACTTTATGGATTCACTTCTTCCCTTCTGGGAGATGCCACAGCCAGAGCCACGATAGTCTGCTTTGTCTGGTGGTGTTATGTTCAAATTTTCAAATACATCTCGTTCTTATTATGGATTGGCTTGTGTGAGTTTTGAGTTACTATCCTCTATATGTACACTTTTATAACTCCTTTGTGTTCAAACACAGCTCTCGACAATGAAGAGTTATTTACTGGAGAAGAGCACAGGAGAGGGAAGAAGAACAGACTTAAAAGATACAGTCCATTAAATGATGTGTTGTGTGAGAGAGAGAGAGAGAAAGGAAATAAAATTTTGTGTAAGTCTCTCTCACACTTAATATTTTGGCTTTTATGCTTAAGTAACACTGGTGTCTATGCATTTGATTGAGGTGAGAATAACCGTGTTACGAGGTGTCTTTATGACTCAACTACATAACAGACTTATATTGGATTTTGAATTGTAAATAAGTCAGACGGAACATAATCTTCTAGGGAGCGTAGTAACAGATTCCCCGAATATTTCCTTGTGGAATGTATGAATGGAAAGGGACAAAATCCGCCCCTGGAGTCTCAAGAAGAAAACCCAAGGGTCTTCAGTCTCGTGGTTGTCTTTATGTTTATGGAACTAAAGGAAATAAACATTTATTTGGATGCAAGAAAGCGTGTAATTTCATCCAAACACACCCTCAAAATTTGTGAAGTAAAATCTAAAGTTGTGCAATGGAGTTTATCCACGCGGAGTTAAGAATAATTCATGGGTCACAAATAATTCGGATGATGAACAAGAATACAAGAAGATGCGTAAAATACTTTCTATTCAAACTGAACGTATTACAAAGGACGCTGCTCCAAACTACTAAACTACTAAACTCCAAACTTCTTGCTAAATTGAATGTTAACGGAATCTACTTAAGTTTGAAGGCAGATTTAACAATAACATCGTAATGTGTGATGTTGTTTTCCTTCGCGTTGTTTAACTACAAAGGGATTTCAAGACTAGGGTGAAAACTTGGGTGATATATGGCATAAACATTATTTTGATCAAGATACATTTTCCATTTCTTGAAGACCTGAAGACACACTGTGTGAGTGAAGTGTTGCGTACAATGTTAAGAAAAAATTTAACGGGATGCCCTGCTGAGACTAAAATAAGAAATCTCCAGAGTCTTCCAAGTTCTTTAAGTGCAAGAAAAATGAGATGTATAAGTAAAACCACTTTAAATGAGGAAGAAA
The DNA here is from genome assembly GCA_034696625.1 of Isotomurus palustris. Classification (NCBI taxonomy): domain Eukaryota; kingdom Metazoa; phylum Arthropoda; class Collembola; order Entomobryomorpha; family Isotomidae; genus Isotomurus; species Isotomurus palustris. The sequence continues at coordinate 13,403 of JAQGAD010001003.1, forward strand.
GAAATCTAAAAAGAAACTTATTGAAGGCAGGGATTCTGTAGTATGTTAAGGAAACAATTATTCTCAGAATCGGAGAGAGAAATCAAAGACAGGAGGAAAGGGTTAAAAGGAGAAGGACTCTCGTAGGATCGTTTCAGTGTGTTACAGAAGGGTACAAATGTCAATGGTTAAATTAATTTGTCATTTAAAACTCTCTTGTGATGGCAGCGGGGGTCTTGTGACTTTGAACTCTCAAAGAGCGAACAGCTACACGCAGCAAAGTCAAAGCCCAAAGCTTTCCCGTATGGTTTTACACTAAATGAAATGGAAAGAGAGAGAGGAATGCTGAGAGGAAGAAGAGCAGGAGCGAGTAAATCTGTGTGACTTTGCTTTGGTTTATTACACCAGCTGAATAGTTTGAATAAGATAAATACCATCCATATAGGAGAGAAGCCCAACCACCAACACTACGAGAGAGAGAGTTTATGCTTAAGTCCGAGATTAAATTATTGTGGTTGGTTAGGCACGAATAATGGAAATTTACTCTCATTAAATTTTATCTCTCCTTCAGCTGGACTTCTCTCGAGGAGAGACTCTCTCGGTGTGATGTAACATTAACCACTTTGTACTACAATGTATCACGTCACATCATAATCACTAATGGCTCAACCCTTTCAAACACACTGTGACGAACGGTAGTAGTGGTAGTTGTGGCATTTTATTTCTTCATCAGATTTAACTTAAGTCTTGGAGAGGAGTCACAGTCACACTTGGCTCTTTCCTTGTGTACACCCAACACAAGGTTTTTGGTTTTTTATCTTCTGACAATGACTTGTCACATTGTGTGATTGTCATAAAGCGTAGGTAGCAATATGTTGAATGTATGGACTTTGTTAGTAGTTTGTAGAAGGTACATTTTGAGAGGTTTACAATAATAAGATCCGTGTGGTTACGGGGGTACAAACTGCGTTTAAATTGGATCTTTAAAAGACATGCGATTCGATGAGGTTGTGAGACTTACACGGGAAATGGAATGAGACACGTTTATTCCGTCACTTGGATTCTTACTGGTTAAAAGACTTGAATATGTGAAAGTAATCATATATTTGATGATAATATCGTACAGTTTAAAGACGGTGACTGAAACCCTACTGAGTCAGCCGTCTGATGTTAGTCATGGTCACGGTTTGACTGGAAGAGAGTAGGAGCAGTATGGAATAGAAAAGTGTAGGTAGAAATGTAATTTCAAGATGATCTGTCTGGCCTTGTTGTTTGTGTCATTCCATTGTTTGAGTGACAGTATCAGCTTCTTAGATTATTGGTATGCAAACGAGGAGGAAGATAGGTTCCTTATGCAAGTGAGATGATTCAATGGTAATGAAGGGTGAAGCTCTTGGATCGCTCGTGTAAGTTTCTCTCGAGATGAAAAATATTTCTCGGAAACATACCTTTGTTTTGCTTCACTTGCTTGCTTCATCCTACATCCTACGATGCGTGTTTTGGTTACCAGGATTCATCAGTGGAGCACAAGAACTTGTAGGTTTTCACACTCTTTTGCGAGTAACTTTTTGCACAGCAACGCCATGCGATTACGTACGTAGGATTATAATCTTGATGATGATGGTAATCATTGTTGGTGAATTGGATGGGATTGAGTGAAAAAAGGAGAGAAAAATATATGAACAAAAGGAGGAGGGGATTTAGGCCATGGTGGCCATTAAAAGTACAAACCCCAGCCAGTCATGCAAATGTCAGAAGGGATATTAAAGTGAAGTTGCGGGCGTGAGATTGAGTTTTTGAAATTGGAAAAGCGGTTATCTCATTATGATAATGTTCTTTAAATGCTAATGGCTTTTAGTTTTCCTTGCTTCTGCTCAACTCTTCACTATTCAACACTCTCTGTCTCTACTCTCTACCTTTCTGCAAATTCAGAGACTACTCCACTCTCTCTCCCTCTCTCATAAGCAAAGCATGAACTTCCCTAACCAACTTACTTACTCTTTCAAACCTGAGAGCATGCAATTTTAAACCACTACCAACCAGCTCAACTACTTTTTATAACACTGCCAACATGATTAAAATGTTTGTAGAAAAGGAAAAAGACCCTCAGAGGATTTCGCTAGAAACACTATATACAAACTTTCTTCGTTAGTTTCCCAGAATTCCTAAAATCAAATCCTACTACACGTAAGTACACACACATCCACACATTACAGCATTCCTCACTGATGAGTTCTAACGAATAATTTGACGAGCAAACAGCACACACAGAATACTTCACGGGGATTTCGCCAGATTAATTTTGAAATCCGCAAACTTCTTTTTTGCATACTGAGAGACTTGATGATAGGATGTGGCTCTGGGTTATTCAAAACAGCGTGGAAAGTCAGTGGAGACTATGTGAGAGATGATATTTTATTTCGTTTGTTGAATTTCTCTCCGGTATGTCGAAGTAAGCTAAACTGAAAGCTTTCAACTGTAACTGTAAGTGAAGATATCCTGCGTTGCATAGTTGCATAGGATTTCATCATGTCATAGTTTTATATTCGATTCCCCACAGTGGTTACGGGTGAAAGAAGAGAAATCACTGTAAAGTGCAAAACCTTCCACATTCAGCATCGCATTGCTCACTGGCAACGAGTCTTGTGCCTTAAGTCTCAGCAGTAAAATTAAGTTTAACAATTTCATACGGTGACTAAGAGCAGAACATTTGGGTAATGAACACGAAGCATTATCCATCTTGGTAGGAGGTAGCTTGGGAAATCAGCGAGAAATATTCGTATAATTCGATGAATTGTGCTTCATTTTGGGGATAAAATGATTTCCCTTTATCACATACTTCTGCTGTGAAAGACAGTCTTAGCAGACCCACTCTACAGAATGACTCCATTGCACTGACTCTCGACTAAATGTTCCAGTTTAGTCGTTACACAATAACGTTGTAAATATCCTCGGTATTTATTTGTAATCCTGTAGAGACTACACCCTTCCCATCTCTCTCCTCTATATCGCACCGTTATATTTGTTGTGTAGTGTTTCCCTGAAAGGTACATTTCACTCGTCATAACATTTTACACACGGTAAAAGTTCATCCCAGCAGCTACAAGCAGCACACAACTTCTGCCTGAGTATCAGAAATGATGGGAGAGAGAGAGAGAAAGCTCGAAGCTATACTATCAGACTACCAGAAAGTGTAAGTTCCACATTCTATACACACTTGGTTGGTTTGGGAGAGTTGAATTCTGTTAAGCTATAATATAATATAAGTGAGAGCTACCACTCACTCAGGTCTATCGTTTATTTCCCTTGTCCTTTCGCACCGTAATTTGCATATAACGGATATTCATTTAGGACATTTCGAGCATTCCACTTCATTAAGTAGACTAACGAGACCCTATGTGCCATTCGTTGGATTCTCTCGGAAATGCAATGCAAGTATCTGCCTCATGTTACACTTTATAATTTGGTAGACCTATGGGGCTAAGCTGTCGCTCTGTGTCTCTCTTATATATTATACCAAATATAAATATAACTCCAACAGAGTTGAGAGAAACAGTTGTAAAGTAAAAGCGTATCTCTGAAGTTCACTCGTCGTATGAGCTGCTGACTCATTTCCCAGTATATCCTGGGATTAATGTTACTCCACCATTCATCCTCATTCCAAACAATTCTCTCTTCCCACTCACAAATTGTTTCCAAGAGATTCATAAACTGAGGGTGCAGTGTGGCTCTCTTTTGTGTGTAGTTATTCTCAATGGATACAAACACACACACACACACCGAAGGATTTACACTTGGGAAGAGCTCCTCTTCAGTCGTGGTCCTTCCTGAGTAGACACTTCACACAGATTACTTTCACCCAGGTTTCTCTAAGTAGACCACCAAACGAAACGATTGCTTTTCGGGGAATAGGCGAGAATATTTCGGGTGCAATTTCCACCCTGTTCATCCTTATCCATCATGAATATCAAAGGAACTACGCAAGGATGCATGCGAAGTTTCAAACTTACAATGGAAGTTTTATTATTGATTGCACTGGAAGACTGGAACTAGGATGAATGCACAAATCTCTCTTCCGCATTCTGCAGATCTAGGTTACAGCATGAAATTCTACATGTGTTTATGTAGAGATATCACTCTTTGGGATATTATTTTCATAAAAAGCGTCACGCTAGATTTCGAACACGATTTCCGAAAAACATGAGTAAATTACATTTATTTCCCGGAAGTAGATTCAATTTCTGTCTCCTTAATGTAAATGATGAATTTGTGTAAGTAATTTGATCGTAGAATGTTTTACTAAAAAATAAATAAACTTGTTGTACAAAAGATGCAAACTTTCCCTTCAATATTATTGTTATTGTTGTTGCATATTCCTTACGATGTACGATGTGCAGATTTACTAACATGGGATGTGTACATTTGGTACAGTAGTCGTAGGTTGCAGCGTAGTAAAGAAAGGAAGGATTTATGTATTCCGGAGAATGAGTAATAACAAGGTTGGATTGTAAGCGAAACCCACAATCGGAAGAAAATCTCTTTAGGAAGCTCATTATATTTCTATAAATTAAATGCACCACACTCCACAAGTCCATTCGGGGAGTCTGAGGTGGTCTATTCTTCCTCCTTCCAGGGATCTCATTGTATTCGCCAACACAAGATAAAACATCATCTTCTTGTGTCATAAAACACATTAAATCTGGTCGTTAACATTTTTTCCCGTGGTACAATACTTAATTCCCCGATCTGAGTGATGCTTTATGAGAAACCACAGCTTCTGCACTGCATACGGGAAGAGATCGCTTTCTCCGGACTTTTATTTCCAAACTCCGTCTTTCTTTCTTTCATCTGTATTGTGGGACTTTCTCCAAATAAATGTGAGGAAACAAGAAATCACCAGAATTATATTATTGCTCAGTACTTCCTGCCTTGTTCGTAGTTTTGGGTACATTTACTTCATACACATTATTATTATTATTCCACATGGATCTTTTGTCTCCATTACACAAAGTCTCCCACAGGTTTACTCTCCTATTGAAGCTCAGCTTTACATTACATCTTTGTCGCTTTATTTCTAACAAAAAATATATAGAAAACCATTGTTAGAGAAACTGTGTGTGTGTGTGTGTGTCTTGTGGAGTTATTATTATTGTGGTCTTCTATATAGGAACTCCGGATGAGTCCATATAAATCAACCGAATATTTATTTACACGTGTCGTTTCCGACTTTTCTTCCACTATGTATTTTCTTCATTCGCCTTTCTATCTATAAATCTAATTTCTGTATCTCAACACAATCAAATCTACGAAAAAAGAACGCGTACCGTTAGAATAAAATAAATAGAACTGAGGAATCAAAAAATACTTTCATTGTCAACATTCCAGCGCATCTAAAATGAAAAAAGAGAAGGTGAGAATTCCCTGGGTGGCTGGGAGATCGACTTATTTTCTTGTGGAGCGATATAATCACCACCGACTCGCTGTGGTTTATAAGAAAAGGATCACACCAAGTTATTCTTTGTGTACTTGACTAAACTAGACTCGAACAATTGGAAAAGTCTCGCTGACCGAGAGACTTCGAGACTTGTATTATTATAGTTTTGTGTACGTGTGTGTGTGATCCTTCTTCTTTCGTCTTCCATTATTTTGATCAATAAATTGATACACTCCCCCGTCGTGAGTGGTCGATAAGGAAGGGTTCCTTCCAGTAATAATAAACCCATCGAGTTGACTACCAGGTGTGATATGATGTGCCTCGTTCCATACAGTCCTAAGTCTAAGGATTTCCAATCTCAAGAATGTATCTACCTGTAGCAGACATCATACCTCGCTCGCAGTCTCGCAGTAGCTTACTATTAAAAGGAGAAAACTGATTTATGACTCGAAAACTACGGCTGATTATAGGCATCGCTACTTTCAACTTTTTTAATTAATCCCATTAATTGATTCCCTCTCTGTCTTCGTTTGGCATTCGTAATAGAATAATTTTAGGTTTGTTCGCACGCATCAGATTAAATGTACCATCTCATTACGGCAATGGGAATGAAAGTTTCCGAACCACTTGTTAAGATTACATACATCAGAGACTCAGTCTGTAATTTACGACTTGGGGTGATGTATTCTCAAATGAGATGGAGAATTTACTAGAGTTAATCTTCAATGTAGTTCTTCGACAATAAACTCCTACTTCGCTATGCGTGATTGCACTCTCCTACTTTATTACAATTTTCGTGGAGGTGGTAGAGCATCCCAAAGAGATGTGTGCGTACGTAAATTAAAATACCTTTAAAGCATGAAACACATAATATTGTGTGTGTGTGTGTGTGTGTACTCAATATTCCGTAGGAGAAGTAGTTTCTGGTGTAAAGTGTAAATGAAACACGAGGAAATTGGTGAAGAACCTCCTGCGTTAGTTTACATTTACTTTGCATGATGATTTTGAGTTTGGAGTTTGGAGGAATATTAAATAAAAGCCCCTTTCATCCGTGTGAATTTGAAAATGATGAGATCCTGCGTAAAACACCTTCGATGTTAGAACAGCCTCATTATCCTTCCATCTACTCTATCCAAACAGAGTTAGGGATGAACACAAGCTAGATTATTATTTTTATGGGTTTTCTCCCCGTAATATTCCGCCTCCTACAACTCACACACTAAAGTAAACGGGTTGTAATTGTTGTGTTCTTGTCCTCGAGGATTCTAGTTGGCTTGAATGAGAATCTGGTTTAATCAACATACCGAATAAGTAATCACATCACACTGTTTATTCTATAGTATCTATAGGTGTGTGTGTGTGCGGTTGAAATTGATAAGTTTCTCATGATTAAAATAAATAATGCGTAAGGAGAGATCATCGTTAGACAACTGTATAGACGTGTAGAGTTGTACGCACCCATCGTTCCCGTACTTGAGGATTGGTGTGGGATGAGCTTCACTAGTAAGCGTAGTGATGAGTTGTACAAGCTATTCATCAAGTTATGTGAGACATCTCCACTAAGCAAGGCACTTTCGCAGATAATTAAATTGGAGAGGAGCGATGCAATCCTTCGTCCATCATTACGAACAAAATTAATAATCATGAGAGCTTGAAAGATAATTGGATCATGATGCATGCATCCCATCTTTGTGCATGTTGTAGTAGTAGGACGTAAAGCGTATGCCTTTCACTCAAGGAAATTACACTCTCGCTGATTTAATTAGTATAGGAAATGAATCTGAGATAGAAGAAAATAAGGGAGCTGTGTGTGTGTTGAATGGTGGAAGGAATAAGGATAGCTTATAGGCACTTTGTTACTATCTACATGAGTAGAAAAGCAAATAGAACAGGTGCAGGCGGAAAGCACACAACTTGGAATTTTACGAGCGTAAGATAAACTTATACGTGTATGATTCACATCAGCGGAGTTGCCGAGGCCGAGACACACACACGGGAGAGTACAGAGGAAAATACATTATGTACTTAATTTCAGTCTTGTTTGCAGGCTAATCTTCATTTATCATGGAGGAACAAGCTTCTTACGTTCTTACACAGTTTTGTTATGCTTCTCCCAAACTCATACGGACTTGTACAACATAACGCTACACTTGCACTTCAAAGAGTTGTTCTCTCTCCGGAAAAATTACACAAATTGTACATTTGATGTCTTGCTAATTTGGTATTCATTGTGAGTTCTGCAATAAATTGTTGTGATAAGAACCTTAATGTGAAGTGTGGGGAATTATAAAACGACTTTTATGACATGCTTGCAACTTCACGAGAGATTTTTAGGTGTGGTCTTTAAATAAGATGTTTCTTTGTGAATGTGTTAACTGCACAAATTATTTATTTCTGGAGCTAATTGTACCAGACAGTTTTGAAAGGAGAGGAAGACTGCTTTCAAGAGTTTCAAGATTGAGTGGAATAAACTGAGGGGAGAGTCGCATATTCTTGTAAAAACTATCTTAGGTAACTTAGGTTAAATGCCAGTGACACAAGAATAAATATTTATATCACGTCTTCTACAAGAGTCTTGTAGGAATCGTCCTTTTCCATGTTTAGTCTACATTTCTGCATTCCTCGTATGTACGAATGTACGAAAGAGTCCCTCTCTCTTGTAAAAAGTGACCTACACTCACACTGCCTTCGCCTTCGACCTCCACCATCATTACACAAATGAGATTAGCTCAATTCAATCGGAATATAACTAAGCTAATTTATTATCCTGTCAGACTTTTGCACACTACCGGCAACCGACAACCAACACTTGTTCAATTTCAGACAGTGGTAATGGTCGTGGGTGCTGATTACCCTGAGTTAGTATATAAGGAGTAAGTAAGTACACGACTCTTATTCTTATATACAGAATAATATGTGATATGTTATGAACCAACTCTCCCAGCCTGACTTTCAATGAGCCAAGTCCCACAGAATCATTATGCGTCACTTGCAGATTGTAAAATTATACAGCGAAAATAACGAAGGTAGTAATTAGTCTGGTGTTTTTGTTGTGTGTGATTGATGGGGATGAAAGCCTTTCACGCACGCATCCTTCACCACAGAGAGAACTTCCTTCAAGTAGCCATCATTAAATGTTTCTGCTTTTCCACTCATTTGAGTAAAAACTAAGTTGTATTACAAAAGTAACTTACTTCGTTACTTTTATATGTATTAATAGTCCTCATGTCTAATCCCTTGGAAAACTTTCCTCGCCTTGTGAACAAATAAATTACTCGACTTCTCTTTTCTCTCTCACACAGAGAAAGGTTGACTCAAAGACTGAGTGGAGCTTTAGAAGTAGTTCTTCATAATGAATGTTCCAATGTTGGGTGAACTAATTAAGCAATTGGGGCTGTGGAGGTGTGGTGATCAGCCCAATTCTACGAATTTCCCTTGCAATTAAGCAATGTGTAGTTTGAGTTCTTTTTCCTTGCCTAATATTTAACCGAATTCTTCCTTTTCGATGGCTTTTGACATTCTGTGTAGCTCTCTTCGGTGGTGTTTGCCAAATTAACTCAAAATATTCCACTGTGTTAAGAAATTAACCCTTAAAATCAATAGGAAAAGGTCAAGGAAGCAAAACCGCATTCAATTTTGATTATTCATGTGTAAGTTTAAGAGTCGCCTGTGTGAACCTTGACAGATTAATTATACTTGTTTATTATGACGCTTCTCATTTAAAATTAACGACTTGCTGTTCTGTTGTATACCATTCGGATTGAATTACATCATTGTACAAATTCTAGTTTGCGTGATTCCAGAACGAAGATTCAACTTGCAATTTTGGAAGGAAACGTCAAAAGCTTATAAAGTTATGCGCTACTCAACTCCAATAATTTAATATTCTGTAGACAATTCGGAACATCGAAGGAACAACCTTGAGAGTTCCTTTCCTGAAAGTTGAGAACTCATTTTGACTTGAGTGGTGATCACACTGCGCTCACTTGGCATAAGTTGGTGTAAGTAGAAAACAATTATGCTACTTTGCATTACTTCTTCAGTTAGGTTACTCTTGAGGCAGAAATAAGAGGGTGGAAGATAATTTATGAATGTCCCGTTGGCATTTTTCCTTTTTATCTGCTCTATAGCTCTTACAAAATACTCTCTCATAGACAGACCGAAAGACCATACTGCCACACCACACCACATCATATACACTGTTTACGTGTTACCCAATTCCCAACTTCAGAGGGTGAATAACATGAAAGACGAAGTCAAGAAAAGTAAGTGAGAGAGCGGAGAGTAATTAATGGATGATATGCACACGTAAAGCACTCAGCAAAATTGAATTATGTGCACCTGCCATCTTTCACAGTGAAAATCAATTTTTCATTCAACGTCAATTTATCTTGATATGCAAAGGATATAATGATATGACTGACTCCCAATTGAATAGAAAATCTTTTTTCTGTAAAAAGGTAATGGGAAGTAGCGTGTAATTGTAAGTGTCAGGCAACGAGATGGGCTCTCGTAGATTTTTTACGCAAGCACCAGCAGCAGAGGACAAACAAGAGTTCCCTGTGAATAAGATATAAAAAGAGTCGTCTTCGTTTTCTTATCTGCATGATATACACTGAAAGTCGGGTCTCTAAAGGAATTCAATTAGTCAGAAAACGTGAGGATTGAGAGGAAAAGAATGTCTGGGAACTACACACACACGTCGTTACGTAACATGAAGTTTCTTTTTACAAAATCCTTGAGTCACTCAGAGACTCAAAATCTCAAGACTCAAAACTCAATGTAGAAAGTGTTGTGTCTGAATAATGAAGATGTTTGGAATTGATGTGAGTGTGTCTGTGTTGGGTGTGTAACCGAAAATCCTACGCGTTATTATTTTTGTATTCGTATATCGCAACATTATAATAAATTGCCTTAAGGTATTTTTCATACATACAAAAATACATTTAGAATTTATGTTTAATGCAGCCATACATTTTAGTTACGAATTGTATTATGAGAATATCTCGTTAAATAGCTTCGCCTTGAGCTTGTTGAAATTTGAGTTTCTAGTAATAACTTCCCACTGTCCATTTACATAACTCAGCAATAATTATTCTGCACTTTCACTCCATGCGTGGTGTACTTTTTGGGAAATTCAGTGTTTATCCACGTTTTGTGCAAAATTGTCAAAACTGGGTGGTTTATAACTAAACAAATAATGGAGAAAGGTTTGTTTGCTTTGTGACTGAGGAATGATCGACGATTGTGGTTAACAAAAGACAATTTTAGTTAGCCCACGTTCATCCAGGAAATGGATTCTTACTGAAGGTTTCTGCTCCACATATATATTGTAAAATGTAAATAGACCATGACGATGACCATGAGAATTACCGGATTATGCACGACTCAAGACTAATACATTTACTTAACCTACTGCTATCCAATTTGTTGTGCTCTCCTCGTCACCTTTTATGCCATACACAAAAGACAATCCATAAAAATGTATGTCAACACTTAAGGCGTAAGTGTGTGTGCTATGTATCGTGTGGAAAGTAAACCTGCCATTTTTCTTCCTCAAAAGTAAACAAACGTCAGACTCGTAAAGCCACAAGCACAAGACTATTTTCGTGAACGAATCAATTCCATTTTATATTCATAACAGGGTCAGATATCGTCATGAATGAATGAATCCTTATTGAAATCCCTACTTGAGTATTAGTTGAGTATACCAAGCGGAAGAAACAAGAATACAGTAACTAGCAAAGACTATGTGACTCCAAGAGAAAATGTCACTCCAGGTCAGGCTGCTAAACCCCAAGGTATGTCTGACAATGGTGGTTTTAAAAGGTAGTCCCGTGCGCATAGTTACACGCGATTTTTGAACTTTCTCC
>JAQGAD010001004.1:0-24653 GCA_034696625.1 Isotomurus palustris
TCATGACTTGAATGTGGCTTTCCATCAATGTCGTACCAAATCCTCTGTGAAATGAAATGTTTAAATTAGCTTTACCAGATTTTGGAATTTAAATAACATTCGACTCACGAGAGTCCAATCGCAGGAGATTCATCAATCACAACGATTCCCAGCCGATCTGTAACATCTAAAATCTCTTCTGCATAAGGATAATGAGATGTTCGATAAGAGTTTGCTCCAATCCACTGGAGTAAGTTATGATCCTTCACAATCATCACTGGGTCAACACCTCGTCCTCGAATCTATTGTGTGGGACCAAAAGACTGTTCATATTACTGCATTCGATGTAGATGAGTTCAAAACTGCACACAAAATTTAGATCCATACGCTGTAATCCTCATGTCTTCCGAATCCTCTGAAGTAAAACGGCTCTCCATTCACGTTAAATGAATTGTTTTCAACCTTCACTGTTCTCACTCCAAAATTAAGATAGTAAACGTCAACATCTTGTGGATTGTCGGGACTGGTCACTCTTACTTCCATTTTGTACTGATATCCGGGAGACTCCCCTTCTGGGTTTGATAAGTAAGGCCACCACAATTTCACTTGAGGAATTTCAATTGTTCCTTGACAAGCTTCTCCAAAGGCTACTTTGTGGCCTTCAGTGTTTCTGATTGCAACCAAGCAATTCGGTTCGCTAGCATATTCAATGGAGTTCTCATGCGTTTTGCTGGTCACTTGGTACTTCACTATCCCTGTGGAATTCAGCCAAAGACTGCTTATTGTTGGAACTGTCATACAAACATGAGTGGATCTTCCTGGTGGATTATTATTATTACCTAAAGACCCCTCAAAGCTAGTTTTGATAGTTATGTCATCAATATAGAAGGGTGGAGTTGTGTAAAGGTACACAGGACGATGTATCCCAGCAAAATTGAAGTAGTCGAAGTTAAAAGTTTGGTAGGCATATCCTTCGGGATACCTTTGCCACAAAAATTATAATAATAGTTTAATTTTGTTTTAAAATTACTCTGAATTCTGGAAGATTGTGATGTCGATTAACTTACATTTTTCGGTCAGTTGGATGATACAGTGTACCTTGAGGAATTGTGGAAGGAGTAAGAATATTGTTGATTGCAACAACGAGGACATTTTCGCCTTTGTAGTTCAAGAGATCTGTCACGTCTCCTACAAACGGTAAGTATCCTCCTTCGTGGCTCATCAAATGTTTGCCATTTATCCACTGAATTCAAATTGCACTTAACAATGACATTTTACTTCTGTATAATACTGTATATTTTAATCGATATCAGACTTACAACAGATGAGTTATAATTGGCACTTCCAAATCTCAAGAAGACTTTTCTCTGATTTAGTTTCCATCTTTGAGGAGCTCGGAATGTTGTGGAGTACCACACCCACCCTAAATGATCCCTTACAGACTTCCTCTGTGTTATGTCGTTGAAGCTGCTTGGGACCGGCATCAGCTCCACTTCTCCTGTCTAACATTTTCATATGACTTTACAAGATTTACAGTTGGCGTTGGCTGGGGTAATTATGTTGGTTAATGTTTCTTCCTCTTACATAGGAAAGTGGAGACGAAAACCAATTTTTAACAAATCCTGTTTCATGATGGTCAACTCGAAAGTGCCAAATTCCATCTAGATTTCTCACTTCCCGACTTTCTGACTCTCTCGGATAAAGAATTCCATCTGCAAAAACCCCTTCAGCTCCAAAAATTACTGTGAAAACTGTGAATGCTACGAAGATCCGAAACTTCAGGATATTATTTTGTGAGTTCATTTTCACTCCAATAACAAAACTAGACCCTGGAAATTAAAATGAAAAGTTACAGAAGAGGCCACACTGAGGTGGTTGTTCTGAACTTGGACAAGGAAATAAGAGAAGTTCATGGACAGACGCAATAAATCCTTCAATGAGAGAAATACATTAAACCTGAGATGATATGTCCCTCATACAACAAGGATTTTGGATTTTGAGATATTGATATCCATTTTCATTTGATACTGCAGTAAAAAGGCATCACAAAAGCATGTTTAGTACTTTGGAAAGAAGGTGTACGTGAGTTATGTTTATATTTATCATGGTGTACTATCAATATTGAGTTTCTGAGCTTGCCTTCAGTTGTGTTAGGGAATGCTATCTTCCTGTATTCATGTTGATCGACATAAAACATTACTTGCAAAACATTTAACAAACTCAAACTTTTAGACAATCTTGTGAACCTGTGTGTGTTAGCTTCAGCTTCAAGCGCACTCTTCTCACGCTGACTAGCTCAAGTTTGTGACTTTCGGTTTAGAGATTGAGGGAAAAGACATGTGGATTTAAAGCAGCTGCTACATTCCAAATATTCCAATGCATTCCTTACGGACGGCTATTAGCAAAAGCAAATCTAACCCGGGATAAGTTCCAGTATATTTATCCCAGCTTTCCAACTTATAAAGACCACGATCAAACACCCTGCTTTTCGGATGACCGCTGAGTAAAGTTCAGACTGGATGGACAGGTACTTTAACTTTTTCGCTAAATCTTAAGGTGTAAGGTAATCAGGTAATCACGTTCCCACGCTGTAATCAAACTTCATGATTACTCCAGAATTAAAGCAGCTTACGATTTTGATATGCACTACTTAGGAGAAATGTCGGAAGAAATAAAAGAAACGGATCTCTTGACTTCTTTGGTTCAAACAATCCTGAGAAAAATCTTAAAAACATCAATTGTGCAGAAGTTCAATGAGGATATTGACAATGAAGCTGCAGAAGACACTGTGGACTATCTTGTGAAGGGATGTCTGGAGGAATACAATGTGAAGCTGCTCATGACTTACGGATTGAAGGAGATTCGGAGGGATAGCGCAATCGTCGATTTTCCACCTTTGATTGTGGACCATTACAATATTCGAGAAGCAGTGATTGCGACCTGGAAAAACACTCAATTAGGAAAAAGAGAAATGTTGCCGGCACCTGACATTTCAATTCAAGCTTCAACTGTTCAGGTTAGTGGCAACAAAGCTAGAATTTTATTAGCATATTACTTTATCTGCACTTAACTATATGGTATTTACTGTAGACATGCTACATGTTGTATTTTATAGATCTGCATGGAAGAACTGGCCCATTTAGCAAGAGTACAGCCTATAATAAACTTCAGCTGGAAAACTGCTGCAGCGTTTCAGCTTGATGTACGAGATGTTGTGGAGAAATGTGTGAAGTGGTCAGTACACAATTTACCGGTACTTCGGACCATGAGCTCTGAAAAAGACAATCACATACGACCGTGGAAGGTGAGTAAGTAACTTGCTTAAGGCCCAGGTGCGATGTATTTAACGCTTTATTGTATTTTATTAGGTGGAAATCTGTCTAAGTCATTCCAAATCTTCAACAGAACTGGATGCGAACTCAAGCCACGTGGATTCAAAAGTTCTTCTTGCGAAAATGCTGGCAAATCTTTTGTTAGCCTTAGGATATTCTGTTACAGGAGGAGGAAAGTCTTTTACCGCGATTCCATCAACTGAGAATTTTTCTAACGTCCTGGTAGCGTTTTCAAACTCAGAAACTCGTGAAAGAGTGTTTGTGGAAAAAGATCCCGTAGATTTCTATACAAAGTATTCCGGAGGAGTTGTTATTTTGTATAATTACGCAAGACTGAAATCCATTTTGGACAAGTATGATGGCCTTATCGAAAGTGACGAATATCCGCCTCTACCTGCAATAGAAAACGTTGATTTTTCTAACCTAGGCCAGTCAAAGGTTGGCAATTAATCGTTTGGAAATGTTTTGCATACTAGCAAAAATAAGTTATTTATTTTATTTTACAGGAAGAAGTTTCTGTGATCTTTATGTTGTTTTTATGGCCAAGAGCTTTAAGCAGTGTCGTCAGTCTTGCAAGAAATGCTGCGGATAAAGTGAATACCTCGTTTCTTTTTGACTTCGTGAAAAACTTTGCGAAGCTATTCGACGCGTACTACAATCATGTCATGGTCATTGTTGTAAGTTTAATTGGATACTGAATGAGGATTCGCAAGCGATACGAATTTACTAAAAGTCAGTCATTCATACGATTTTTGTTTTTAGCCAAAATCAACGTTCCACAACTTCGGAACAATGACAGCGAGGATTTGGTTGCTGAAAGCCGTGGCAAAAGTCTTTGAGCAGTTTATGGATTTAGCTGCGATGGAAGTTGAAAGAATATAAAGTTTAATAAAAGCTTATAACATAACACAAGGGGGTCATTATCATTATAGACACCATAATTAGTAAACCAGTTGTAGTGTGTATGGCAAGAAAACTTCGACGCTTGTGAAGATTAGGCGGTCTGCATGAGTTCAGTTGGTCGTAATTACGAAGGTTCCCTGTGACATCTGAGCTAAGAGATGCATGAAAATCTCATACTTGTGACTCATAACATGGTGCTGATCCATGCCATGCATTCCAACGATTCAAAATCCAATCTTTTGAATAGTAAAGACAGACACTACCTAATACGGCCAAAGCTATCCAACCAACTGCCACTACAAATACCACAATTCCGCTATTATCAGATTCAGAAGTTGAGTCATTACTGTCAGTCTTGTTATTTATGATCCATTCATGATAGAAAGATGCATCCATGAAGACGTCTACGTTTGACTTAAGTCTTCTTTGAGATGTGATCCCGCATAAAAGCGAATATCTAGTTCCCTTCTTTCTGCATATTAAACTAGAGCCCGAGTCCCCAAGACAAATACCTGCTGTGGGGTCCCTGTACGATTTAGCACATAAAACTCCATCAGATGTGCTTGTACAGAGCTCACGGAGTAATGCGTGATAAGTAAGTGTGTGCAAATATGAGTTGTTGGAACTATTCTCAAGCTTGGTGTGATTGCGATTTCGGTCTTCGTCCTTAGTGCATCCACTACCTATTGTTGAGACTTCAATATCGAAGAAATCTGCAAATAAGTGTTAGTCAATATTATTTATGTGTAAATTTTGTGTGTTTTGAACACGATAGAATTTTAAGAAACTGTAAATACCTTCAAAGCGTTTATATGCAAATGTTGGGGCAAGTTTTATTCTCTGAATATACTTGTTCCTTGCAGATTTATTTCCGAAATCAAAATTCTTGGACAATGTCAAGACAGCTACATCATTTATAATCTGACCGGCACTGTATGGTTGTGAACGACGATACCAAGAAAACACAGAATGAAAATCATTCTAGAAATTGTAAATGAATTCAGTATTCAGCTGTAGTTTTACCTTTCGTTAAAGTAATAAGCAGGGTGAATGCGAAATGAATCCACATCAATAATTACACAAGTATCAGCGTCGGACATCAGGGGATCCGAAATCTTTCCTGTGTGTGGAGTGAGGCAGCCAGCAACAATGTAAAGTTGATCTGGATGTCTCGTCGGGGATTGAATATCATTAAGGCAATGAGCTGCGGTGACTATTTTATTAGCTGAGATTATTGAGCCTCCACATCTGGACTTTGGAAATTGGGAACCCTTGCCGTAGAAAATTCGTACAAAGAACGGGTACTTCGTAGTGTCGGTAACCCTCTCACCCCCCACAATTAAGATTTCGAAAGATGACAATGACTGTAGCGAAGGGATTAAAGCCAGTTGAGAATTTTCGGAATTGTCTGGCTCACTGTCAGTAGCTGTGGACAAACTTGCAGAATCGAGAGTGAGGCTCAACAAAAGCGCGACGGCAACTGTCGTAGTATGCGACATTGTATAATGCTTAGTTTAAGTTATAGTTGACACAAGACTTAGTTGTAAAATTTAATTTTTAGAAACCTATGATTTGCGAAGAATCTGATCAATCTCGAACGAGTATTAAGTGAAGTTTATGCCAGTGCCGATAAATGCACTACGGTCTTAGGTTGGACTAAAATCGATTCATTTGTATTATTTGCATGTTTAGACAGCTTATCTCTGTTCAATGCACATGATGATCGTGAGTACAGGAAGCGGAACTAAATAACAATTAAGAAAAGTAAGCTTCAATATTTATTCAGAGTATTCAGACACTGTCCTTCCGTATTAATTTTCTGATATTTAACACTTCAAAGTTTAGCTTTTTGAGAGAAAAACTTCATGATAGCGTTCATACAGTCTTCTGACTGCCAGCGTTCTTCTAAACGAATGCATTCAGCAACATTGACTTGATGCAGTAAATCTTTCTCCCGACCTCTAACTAACTCCTTGGAGTAAACTAGTGACTGAAAAGACATTATTATCAAAACAATGTAATGAAAATTAAATCATACAAGATATTCATCATATCATATTATTATGATTAAGTAATGACATACTTTCACAGGGAGTTCTGCTATTTCTTTCAATCGCTTCGTAGTTTCGGCCTGAAATCGATCATTAGGAAAAACTTGTGTCACTAATCCACATTTTTCAGCTTCACCAGCTGTTATCTTTTGGTTGAAATACAGAAGCTCGCTGGCCTGCGGAAAAAAGGGTTGTTGAATAGCGAGATTCAAGTCGAAAATGTGATTGTACTGCACAGTAAATAAGTGTATAATAATAATATACCTTCGCATATCCCATAATCCGAGGAAAGGTATACGATGAACAACCTTCAGGGCTTTGGCCTAACGAACTAAACGGAGTGACAAATGTCGCTTTATCTGTTGAGAAAACGAGGTCACACAAGCCCAGAACAGTCACAGCGATACCCACTGCAGGACCGTTGATTAAAGCAATAATTGGTTTCTTTAAGTTTATATACGCATCAACATAGTCTCTGTAAATGTGAACAACTGTTAGACTCTCACCATAAAATAAAGATAACAGGTTGCGCATCAGTAACTTACTGCAGAATTTCTTTCCCCCGTTTGGCCATTGCAGCAGGGTCGGTAACATTAGCGAAGTTTCCTAAATCGTTTCCACTACAGAAATAGTCTCCACTCCCAGTTAGCACAAGAACGTTGACATTATCATCATCATTGGCGTCTTGGAGGATCTTGGTAATTCCAATGTACATCTACAACATTAACCAAACAGAGAAAAGTAAATATTTCATTTTTACTTTGGAACTATCATGCCCAATTGATACAAAACAATAAACAACAGCTTACATCCATATTTAAGGCATTTTTCTTTTCCGGTCGATTAAGTTTAATTGTCCTAACGCCGTTTTCATTCAGTACTAGGAAACCATCGCCTTCACTTGACGTTGGTGTCGCTTTCGTTGCTTGTTTACCAAGTAAATCACTAACTATGCCAATATATTCTTTTTCAGCATCTGCCTAAACCATTAAACAGAAGTTACAATGCATTCCATCTATGTTATAATTGTAAATAGGCTCTTCAAATGACATACTTTCGACATGTCGCCTAAACTATTCCACGCTTCCCACTTGGCCTTCCCAACCAAATCTAGCATACCAGGCTTTTTGGTAGTATTCTTCCCAACTGTCGCTTGCTTGTACAGTGAGTAAATGCGTAATTTGACACTGTTATCCGTTTCCTTAACTTGAGATAAGTTCTTTACAGCGTCTTGAAACTCCTTCGAACCCGAGGCAGAAGAAAATCTTCGACTTGTTTGAGAAAGAAAGGCAACCGAAGACTCCTGTTGTTTCAGAGTCTTGTCAAAATCGAACGCTCCCTTCGCTGCACTGCTACTTAAAGCTCGCCCAGACAAGCTTGGAATTGACAATTGATATCGTGATAATTCACTTACTCCTCTGGAACACTGGACTCCTTGATTTCTACACAAAAGCAATTAAAATTTTGAAGCGACGGAAGTACGCTGAGTTTTTCGAAATTAATTTGTACCTCGCAACAGCTTTAATTATCGAAGCGCTGATATTCCTGCTGACATTCATGGCTGAGGATGTGGATGTCCAGAATTACTGTGGAGAGACAAGGCTGATAAATATTTATGGTGATGGTAAGTAAATGTTGATAATTATATAAACAACACAAGTTATCAAAATACAAGATACAGCAAGATCGAGGCAAAAGGCAACTCTTTCCTCGTACAGAGACCCTCCCCTCCAACTCACCTTTGACCTCAGTGTGATGATGTGATGTGTTCAGAAGAGACAGCTTTGACAGCTTATAAAGAGTTTGATTGTCTTCTGTTTGGACTGTTTGTCATTCAGAATTCATACGGAAGAATACAAGTTTTATTATTAGGACTAGTTGGACTTTGACTCTGTTGTTCACCACTGCACTCGCAGCTCGATCGCTCTGTATTCCCTCTATGCTATCACCATTATGCTTTTTTATTTTATGCAATCTCTCATTATAAATTGGCACAATGCAAATAACGCTCGGGATTTCAATGGAATTTATTCTCTGATTATATTTGCACATGTCAATGGGGAATTATGTGGAGATGATAATGGCTGTATAAATGGAACCAGCTTTAGCCACTCCGCTTCCTTGTGGAAGAAGAAGTAAAGCATCTGCAGCGTTGCAGCTCAGTAGGCGACTGCTTATTTGATTTCCTGAGGTTAGAAATGAGACGTATGATTGATATTAGAAGTTGTAATTTGAATGATGCTATAAAATGAGTTAAGCGGACCTGTGCTGTGGGCTGTAGGAATGCCGGACTCGGTATCCCAAGATAAACTAATCCTGTGGTACTCAGGTCGCGCAGGATCCAATTTTAAATCCTTGTCGGTCTGCAAATAAAAAGCTGATTGCAGGATGTACAAATAATTAACAAACTACAAACAATTGAACAATTAAGAATTAACATACAGCAACTTTGATGGAGGTGTAGAATGGAGAGTTCCAACCACTTAGCGCTCGGCATGCAGGAATTACGAAGAGGTATGAAGTGACCGTAGCAGACACTGGATTTCCTGGAAGACCAAATACGAACTTTTGTCTTCCTTTGTAGGTGCAAGTGGCGAAAGTAGTTGGTTTCCTATTCACACAACATAAATGTATTCAGAGACAAAGTTTAATACACAATTAAACCAGGTCATTTGATGTATTTAGCAGCTGACCCTGGCTTCATGAGGACACTTCCAAAATGGATTTCTGCATTCAAATCTGTTTTCAGGACTCGTTTCATGTAGTCTTTTTCACCCATCGACACTCCACCTGATTTAGGACAATTGTATAACTTACAATTTTAGTTCATGTTTGCGTTATTTAATGAGAGCTACCTGTGCAGACAAGGACATCGCACGTTTCGAATGCCTCGCACATCTTATCTAACACATCTTGTGGTCTGTTCAAAACATTGCAGGTTAACATATTGCAAGCAATATAAGATTTAATATTCAGTGCACATACGTGTCTTTGGCTATTCCAATATCTTTCGTTTCGAAGCCTTCTTTGCCCACTAAAGTCTCAAGAGTTGTCTTATTGCTGTCCCTGATTTTACCCTTGATCAGCGTCTCGTCATTTGGGCTTTGCAGCTCATTTCCTGTAGACAGTAAAGCGACAATAGGCTTCCTGGAGGTTTTCAGGCGAGCATGAGCAATTTTATTACTGATTTATGTTCATAGTTTTGAAATTGAACAGAAAATGTTCACATACCTGTAGACACGAAACTTCGTAACACCAACAGTGGCTAAAATTCCAAGTTCAGAAGCCCCCAACTTCATTCCTTTTTCCAATACCTTTTGATTGGCCTGAATGTCACTCCCAACAGCTCTTTATGATGACACAATTTACAACTCATTATTTATGAGTTTTTAGGTAAAAAGTTGTACTGCTTGAGGTTTTGTTTTGCTACCTGATGTCCTGCTTAACTGAAGGCTTTTTCAGGATTCGAATAACTTTTTCGTCATTTCCATCTTCAGATCTTTCTACTAACTCCGTGTCTTCAATCATTACCACAGCATCAGCTCCCGGGGGTATTGGGGCCCCCGTGCTAACTCGGATGCAGTAACCTTGTTCAACAAGACACTTTTCTGGACTTTCTCCAGCAGTACAGTCTCCTCTCACGTTGAGAAGATCCATGGGGCCGTCAACAACTTTCACAGCGTATCCATCCTTAATTGATGCCAGAAATGGTGGCAGAGGATCTTTCGCAAATACGTCCTCAGCAATAATGTAGCCCAGACCAGTTCTAACAGGTAAATTACAATACGAGTAATGAATAATCTTTACTTAGAGAATACTTTTCCAAATATTCGTTTAGTGTGTCGTATTTGTACTTCAAAGTCTTAAATTCTGGGTTTTCTAGGCTAACAGCACCACAGCATCTCGCCACAACATCTGCTTGAGCAACTTCTACTTTGATAGTTTCAAATGGAGACTTCCGAGCTCTGTCGGCGACATTTACAGCATTCACCTGGGTCTGTAATAAAGTTGGAAGTTCAAACTCATATGCAAAGGACAGTCAAAGAAACAATTTTTGAAAGGATATACTTGTAGCTTTTGATTTTGCATGACCGCGTGCTGAGATTCCACATTTGATTTGGCATCCCTCAACAGGTCCACTGCGTGTTTCAGTTGTCCCTCGAGTATCAATAAGTTTTCCATGCTTCCCTTGCTACTTCCAGGCAGGTTAATTATTAGAGTTCGTTTCCGAACTCCACAAACTGGTCTGAAAGTAAAGCCTTTTACTTTCAGTATTGCCTAAATCGTCCTTTCTAATGACGAAGTATGAATTTTTGGACAAAGCTGTACCTTGCTAACATAGCCATTGGAGTGGAAAGAAGAGAGCCTTGAATCATAGCGACCACCAAACCCGGGGCTTCCTTTTCCAGAATCGCTTTAGTTGCTTCAGGTGTCACATCTCGTGGAGCAAATCCAGTTCCACCAGTTGTCAAAATCAAGTCTACTTTTCCATTATCTGACCAATCAAGCAACTTCCTCTGCAGGAAGAAAAACACAAGTATAAGGAGTCACGATTTAAGATAATGATGAATGAATCCTCAAGCTTCAATCGTAATCAACCTGTATGCTAGCAATATCATCCGGCACACAATCCCTGATTTTCACTGTACCACGGCTCCATTTATTGTTGATGAAATCTTCCAGTCCATCGCCACTCTTGTCCTCAGCAGTTCCTGAGGAACACCTATCACTGACTGCAAGTGATGATAAATCAAAGCTTTAGAGTTATAAATATGATGGTAATTGAGGATGTACTTACTTGTTAAAATTCCAACTCTCACTGGCTCCATGATGTTTTAAGGAATTTTTATAAGACTCCAGCTGATGGCTGTTAAATTGTAACGTACCAGGCTAACAAATTGAGCATACTATGCAAGTAAGTAAAGTCTGTTGTCCTATGGCCTATCTATAACTAGTTTGGAAAATTTTCGATGAAGAGCCTGAGGGAAGTCTTCCGTAGTTCAGCCTTCAACATGCGAGTTTTGCATACAAGTCAAATTAAGCTTTGACAACAACTACACGTGATGCGACCACACTCCTGACTCCAGAATAATATGAGATGAAGTGACATAGCAGAAAACAAAGCACATCATCAGCTTACATAATCGACAAGGTCGTGCCTTTCGAAGGAAAGTTAATCTGGTCAGTTTACTATATACATACTGCTCAGGGATTGAATGACAAAACCTGTATTGCAATAGTTTTAGCAAAAGGATTTACTTCAGTCTCACACGATTGAAAATATGACTATCTTCAAATTAATTGAATGTAACTTTTGACAGTTTAATTATCGAAGCAATGCATTAAAACTGTGGTAAAGATTCACTGGAAACTTGAAAGTGGTGTCTTCTGTAAAGCATTCCTGCATAGCGCATCGTTGTGGAGTGCGAAGGACGCCTTGAGGAGCGATACGAATGAAGGAAGCGATTAGGAGGGGCCACTTGCGACGAGGTCAGAGGCGGGAACCTCTTCTGTTTTTATTACAAGCCCGCTTTGTCTTCCCAGCTCTTTATTTCATGCCTTTTACTCTCTTATGATCACAATACCGCATCTTCTTTCGGATTGTTTACAATTCAATTTTTACTATTTTTATTTGAAAACTTAAGTGTTATGTATAATCGTGTCCGAGATGAAGGAGAATAGTTTAAGTGTCAACGGAGTGAGGATGGCACAGAAACGTGCGGCATTTGCGACTTTGAGGCAACAATTCGAATGTGCCATTTGGTAATAAAGTTATGTTTTAAATTCATAATAATAATATTGTTTAATTAAGTATTAATGTGTTGGTGCGTCAATTCTCTAGTTCTGGAGACTTCATTCTTCCAACGCAGACTGAATGTGGCCATGTATTCTGCTCTGCTTGTATTCAAACTGTTCTGAAAAATGGCAAGACAGGAGGTAGTTTGTGTCCGCTGTGTAAATGCAAAGTAACTCGTAGAGGATTAAGAGCGAGAAATGATCTGACGGAACTTTCAAAAGCTGTTTGTGAATTGATTTGTATGGTGGATGAGTCGGATGGCCAAGAATATTCGGAAAGTTCTTCTGAGCAAGTGGAGGAGGAGGAGGAGGAGGTGGAAGAGCTTTTGTCCTTAACACCACGGATTCAAAATCCCATTAGTGTTTTTAAAGACATGGACGTAGAAAAGGAAATCAGGAGTTTAGATGTTCCTGTAAAGAAGAAAAAGCTGGAATCGCCTAAAATTCACAGTACAGCTGTTGTATGCATTAACAATATGAAGGCCAGTCAAGAAAAGGAAGAAGAGCACGTTCTCCAGAAGTTACCCACTGCAGTAGCTGTTATTGAGAAAAACATAGCTGACTTCCAAAGCACTACTGAAACTCGCTTGAGTCCTGTGAAGAATTGCTCTCAGGTCAGCGCAATAGAAGATGATCACACCGTTTTAAGTCCCTTTAGTAGTCCGTCATCGCAGCCGCTGGATTTAAGTGTATCCCTGCCTTCTCCTATTGCTGCTACTAGAAAAATTCCCACACCTAGAGTTGCTGTCAATTTCATAGAACCATTGGATTTTTCTATGTGAGGCAATAGTATTTTATTACATTTCTTAGCAAATACTAAGTTGGTAATCTTCCCACTGAAATCTTTAAATATGCTTGAATGTTCATTCTGTACATTTGCAGTAAACGAGATAAGACGATTGAGTCTCCTGGTGTTTTCAAATCACCGTTTCCAACTATGAGAGCGTACGTAGAGCCGCGCTCAAAGCCCACGGATGTGGTGTCGCCTATTCGTAAGCGAAGGAAAATTTCTAGAGGAATGATTGAAGAAGTATTGTCGCCAAAACGGATGTCTCCTTTCAAGCGGAACCTCATGCGTCGTTTCGAATTACCAGAAAACGACGTGCAAGAATGTACTTCTCCAGATCAAGCGAGAATTGAGGACACCGCTAAAAGCAAGACTCAACCGAATGTTGGAAAGGCTATCTCAGCAGATGATTCTGGTTCCTCCGTTGACGGTGCAATGGATAAACTAGTGACGGGGAGAAATGTCAATGAATTACCTGCTTCAGTACAGGCCCTTATCTGTACTTCTCCGAAACATAATGGAGAGATTAGTAATCTTGCCATTTCTATCGAAAGTCCGACTCCCAGTTCCAGTCATATGCTTGCAAAATTATTTCGTACTCCATCGGTGGAAAGGGGACGTTCAGGTAACTCTCAAGACAGTGTTTCTGGAAGCAAGCTTACTCCTGCTCCTGCCAGAATCGACGAACATGCAAAGAACAGTCCCAACACCTCGGTTAGTATATTATGGTTGATTATTGTCAATTAATTTCCGTTGCACGAGTCGTAGTACGTGCTTGTTTGATGTAACTTTTTCTTTCAGATGTTTAGAGACTCAGAATTTCCTGTTATTCCTGATGGCTTCAACAGTATGATGGAGATAGACGTTGAATCAAATCCTGCGGATGAAAAGCTTCAGCTAAATGAAGGGGGATACGATAATCACAGTCAGTCTGATACAAAGGAAAACAGGGTTAAACTGTTAAATAGTTCAATTTGCGATTCTGATGTGGTATGCGTGGATGAAATTATCAAAACTACTGGAAATGATGATACGTGTTACTCCGAAGAGATGGGTGCTAATGGAGGAATTCCAGGGTGCACGGGTTTGGATGAATTTTCTGATTCAGATTCAGAGGGTTCATTCTTAGCACCTACTCCACCGAGGACTGTAGGAAGAAAAGATAACCCCAGGGAACTTAAATCGCACGTCGTGGATACAAAATTCCCCAGCCAAACAAAACATTCTGAACAAGACAATGACGAATCGCACCAAAGTAGTACCGGCGAGGAGAATAAAACCTCATTTGCAGCGGAAAATCGCACTGTAGAAGAAAATGAAGAGAATTTGATAGCGACTGACTCTTTTGAAAACCTAGTTGTTCCTGATCTAGGAGAAGACATTGAGGCTGCTGTGAAAACTAAGGAACCGTCTTTTAGTGCTACGCCTAACTGCCAGAAGAGTGTTGTGATAGGCAAGCCTGAAGTCGTGAACCCCGAACCTGGAGTTTTATGTGCTTCGAATTGCAACTTTGTACAGGAAGATGAGGATGAATCTTCTAAGGAATTAACATCTAGTGGACGAAAGTTTGTCTTTTGTCCTACCCGTTTAAGTCGCACGCAACTATCGAAGCTTTCCGACATCTGCCAAAAGTTTAATGGTGAAATTACAAAAGATTATACCAACGAAGTCACCCATCTTGTGATAAATTTGGAGAATAGTAGAGTTCCCCAAACTATGAAATATTTGTTTGCTGTTGCTGACAAAAAATGGGTCGTCATTTTTGATTGGATA
Source organism: Isotomurus palustris (assembly GCA_034696625.1). NCBI lineage: Eukaryota > Metazoa > Arthropoda > Collembola > Entomobryomorpha > Isotomidae > Isotomurus > Isotomurus palustris. The sequence goes on from JAQGAD010001004.1 coordinate 14,622, forward strand.
GAATGCTGTGTGAAAGAAAGACAGATGGTTGCGGAGGTAAATTAACGAAAATAACTTGTCATTTACCACAAACATTAGTAATTATTTTAACATGGTCATACTATTCTAGGAACGCTACGAAACATCCAGTTTTCCCCATTGTGACAAAGGAGCCAAAAAATCTAGGATCACACCAACGCAGCTATTTTCGGGGATCAGTTTTTACTTCGCTACTCCTCTAAAAAGTACTGGTGCTCCTATTGAAGATTGCAAGGTACTACGCTATTAATGGTTTAACAAAATTCAAAAATAACCCTAAGTTTTCCTCAATGATATTTTATGAAACCATGTCCATTGTAATATTTCTTTCAGCTATTAATCAAAAAGATGGGTGGAGTGCTTGTGAATAGTCCCTCAGCCAATGAAGATAACTTGCTCATAATAGGAGATTCGCTGATGACGAATAAAACTTATCAGGGTAAGGACTTCGTCGTAAACCTTCGATATTGCGAGATAAAAAATAATATTCATTCAACGATTCAACACAAATGTATAATTATGACTTGTTACTTAGACTGGTACAGTGGGAAAGGTTGGGTCGCAGTAACTTGGGAATGGATCCTGGATTGCCTATTAACCTACTCAATCATTCCATTTGCCAAAGGACATTTGATCACAAAAATCGACGCTTCCACTTGGAGTAACGCGTGTCTTCCTCCAGCAATTTTTAAAGCAAATCAGTCAACTTTTACAAAACTGTAGCAGTTATAGAATGCGCATAATATTTGACATAAGCAAACGTTGAGCTTTTTACCACCTTGTTTCATTTTATTGTACTTAAAGGCTTTATGATAATAATAAATGTTTGAATTTTAAACAATTTCCAATTATTAAATGAGTGTTGAATGAAATTAAGTAACAATCATTGATGTATGCATACGTGGCTGGCATCGATTGTGCTTAGTGTGGGAGAACAAAGTGGAAGAGTCATCGAGTGAAGAATCGAAGGTCGCGCTGAGTTGGTGAGACAGTCCGAATGTATTTTGCCTACCGACGTGTCACTTCTCTCGACTGTCACTCGCCCTTTCGAATCCGCTCCACCCCACCGGCCTCCGGCACCCCCACTTACACACCTTTAAGTACCTCCGCAGGGCTTATCGAACCACTAATCCCTACATTTTCATGGAACACTACCTCCGATAAGTTGCGAAACTTAACACCAGCACTGCAAGCTGTCTGCACCTGTGCTCCTAATTTAATAATACACCAATTATATTCAGTTAAACGGTTGATCGAGTACTTTTTCAAAATGGTAATTTTTTGTTGATTTATAAAAATCGCAGGTGGGGTTGTGAACGAGGTTTATTTTATAGGGTATTTCTTGTAATTTCAGGTTCTTCTGGCAGCAGCGATTTTATTAAAAAGTGGCAAGAGTGAGTTTCAAGATTGATTTTATATGAGAGAGATAAACAACAAGTAATGTTTATTTTATTTTTATTATTTTTCGTTTTAGCACTTGTATCTCGCCAGTTTGTGGAGATGCCAAAGTCCAGAATCGAAGGGCTGCTGGCAGCGTTTCCTAAATTAATTCCGGCTGGGAAGCAGCATACATTTGTTGAGACAGATTCGGTGCGATATGTGTATCAACCTATGGAGAAATTATATGTAGTTTTGATCACAACAAAGGCTTCCAATATATTGGAAGATTTGGAGACACTCAGATTGTTCGCTAAAGTGGTAAGTGTTATTTTATTGTGTGTAGAGGAAAGGTCAAATCTTTACTATGCTTGCGATTCTTGAATACTGCAGGTTCCTGAGTACTGCAAAAACCTGGAGGAATCTGATGTGTTGGACAACGCTTTCAACTTAATTTTCGCTTTTGACGAAATTGTGGCTTTGGGTTACAGAGAAAATGTCAATTTAGCTCAAATTCGAACTTTTGTTGAAATGGATTCTCACGAAGAGAAAGTGTATCAGGCTGTGAGAAAGGTAAGTTCATTACTTTCACTGTCGTGAGTTTTTAATCTTCAAGTTTCACAAGTTGAAATTATTTTTATAGAGTCAAGAAAAGGAAGCAATGCAAAAGATGCGGGAAAAAGCCAAAGAACTTCAGCGACAGCGTTTGGAGGCTCAAAAGCGAGGAATTCGACAAACAGGCACGTCTTCATCTGGATTTTCGATGTCAAGCAGCATGAACAGTGGGCCGACGGCAATTCCAGATATGTCTCATGCGCCTATCGAACCAACACGACCTTCATATGCGTAAGAAGATATTTCCAATGCAGCCTGGTTTTATAATAATGACGACATTTTTTAATGTGTACAGCAAACCCACTGGCTCTGGCAAAGCACTTAAATTGGGCAGTAAATCCAGAGATGTTGAGAGCTTTGTAGATCAACTCAAATCCGAAGGAGAGCGGGTTGCTCCAGTTAATGTTTCGTCTAATAATACCAGCAACAAAACTGTTTCTTCGCAGCCTTTGCCTGATACTGAAAAGTAAGTTGTACCGATTAGTAAGTTTTTCTGAATTTTCCTGAACCATTTGTTTCTTGTAGCGTTCATCTTAAAATCGAGGAAGCAATCAATGTTACTGCTGGAAGAGATGGGGGACTACAAAATATGGAAGTACTGGGCACAAGTGTACTGAGGGTACAAGATGAGTCTTCCTGCATGATTAGAATTCAATTCGATAATGCAGATACGCGAGGAATCCAATTCCAGGTTACAAAATGAATACATTCTACCTAGCTCAAACCATGACGGAGTTTTAATCCTTTTTTTATTTGTTTTCATCCACAGACCCATCCAAACGTAGACAAGGACCTATTCAGAAACAAATATCAGATTGGATTAAAGAACCCACAGAAGCCATTTCCTGTTAACACCGATGTACCTATTCTTAAGTGGAGATATCAGACTACAGATGAGGCGCAAATTCCTCTTACAAGTAATTTTCTTGAATTTTGTAAGCCATCTCTTCAGATCAGATTTAATAGTATCACGGAAAATGTTTATAGTTAACTGCTGGCCTTCGGAAAATGGCTCAGGTGGATGCGATGTGAATATTGAGTATGAATTGCAAAATGAAGATTTGGAGCTAAACGATGTAACAATAACCATTCCTGTGCCGTAAGTAGTTCACAGAAGTTAGAAAGTAGTTAGTAGTTTCACAAGATGCTGATTCTTACAAGATGTGTCCATCTTGCGCAGATCGTCAGGAGGTGGACCTGTTGTGAGCGAGTGTGAAGGTGACTATATTTATGAAGCCCGACGTCACACTTTGCTGTGGCAGCTGCCAGTTATCGATTCTAGCAACAAAACGGGATCAATGGAGTTTACAGTAGCCAGCGGCCACGCCTCTCAGTTCTTTCCCGTACAAGTGTCCTTTCAATCAACTCAAGCGTTTGCTAGACTTTCTGTAAGTATTACTTTTAACTAAAAGATAATGGTTTATGATAAATCAATAACGTGATTTATGGTAAAATAATGAAGTTAACCAAATATTTTTGTCCATAACAGGTAATCGAAGTTAAATCTGTAGAAGATGGTTCAACAATGAAGCACTCTGTTGACACGTCGTTATCTACAAAGATCTATGAAGTTGTTTAACAGAGTGCAATCAACATTTTAAATAAGGTTATTTCGTTAGCTTTATCCTATATTTATTCCCTAAGATTTCCGTATTGCTTCTTTTTGAGATGCAGATGTATCATCATGAATACAATCCAAGTGGTTTTCAAAGATACATTTATAAGTAATTTTTTGAAGTAAATTAATAAAGTACTGATGATTAAGATATTTTGTGTGTGATTGTAATTTTTGCTCGTGAATCAGAAAACAAAAGCTTTTAAAAGTAATTGCAACTGTAATATCAGTTTATTGTTGTCTTCGCAGTGAATTCGTAACGTGATTCTTTGACTTATTTTACATTTGATTAGCTGTCAGAGAACTAGTAACTTTGAAAACGACTAGATATTACACTAAAGGATTACAATTGATTACATGGATAATCAACAAGTTCGTCTTTTTTCATATAAGCAGTTTGCTAAGCAGCTCTAATTCACATATTAGTGATCATGTACCTTGAAGTAAGTTAAATATTGTTCCATATTATAGTATTGTGTGACACTCGTTAAAACTCGGCTAAAACCGTTTTCTCGAAGACTTGTGCGAGAAAGTTAAGTTTTAAAAAATCTCTGTCCTATTCAACAAATCTCTCAATCTTCAGGAAATCTTAAACGTTACTACTATTTCAACAAGAATTTGGATTGGTGTTGTTATTATCACAGTGGTAATTTGAAAGAAGTAACTTTGTGTAACACAATATTTGAAGAAGCTTTGACAGAAATCGACAGTGTACAAAGATCCTGGGATCCAAGAGATCCCTAACTGAATCTTCAGCGCAAATCATTCTTCTGTATCTTCAACGCAAATCATTCTTCTGTATCTTATAAATCGATTAGCTTTTTATAGAACTAATTTATCATTGAGCTTGTGATTGTGGAGGAGAGTCGATGAGCCCTTCGTATAGGTGCATCAGTACAAAGTACGCCGTGTCATGCGAAGTCCAATAGTTCGTGTGAGATGTCAACGCAGCTATGTAAGAGTTGGTGAAGGCGTTTTCCTTAAGAACGTAATCTATCCTGTAATCCAGATCTGAGGAAATCAATGAAAGTAAATTAGTTTCGACGACGTCTTGGTTGTCTAGCACATGTATTGCGACAGAAATTTTCTCACCATTGGGGATGTCACTGGAAGAGTATTCAGGAGTAGAGCTGCCTCCGTCATCCCTCGAGGGAGAAGAATTCCCATCTGGTGAGATCAATTCCGCTCCAACCAAATCGACATCACTCATGGCTGCTGATCCCCCAGGATTCTCCGAACTTTTCAGATACTTCATGATCCCGAACCACCCCCAGTTGGATTCTGCTCGATAGATACAGAGGTCATATAGTGTCCCAATTCACGAAACTAGTACAATAAAATCCTTGCCTTTGGTGGGTGTTGGGGGCGACTTTAGATTTGCCAATCGCTGTGGTGTGGATTTTGCTGATGAATTTTCACTTGTAGCAATCGCTGTTGCGTTTTCTGTCCGCACGGAAAGAGGTGGATCTCTAATTCGCTCCCTGGGCATTTCGTCATACTTCGGTTTCCCAACTGTGCCATGTTGGTAAATAGATAGTGGTGAAATTATCATGTAAGCTTTGTTAAGCAACGGCTCCAGTCTGAGATGGAAAACGAAGTTCAGTTGTGCATGATCATAAATACGGATGTATGTTGAGTGGATGGTTGGTACCTGTAGGCTACCGGATCTGTAAGGCAAAATATGTTATAGATTCGCCTGCACAGCTTTTCAGGCAAAATGAGTGGCCGAACTTCAGCACTTTGAGGATCTTTCCATCGTAAAGCTAAAAACACAGCCAGAGGACTTCCGAAACAAAAGAAATGTTCCAACTGCAAACAATTATTTCTTATTAGTTCCAAACAAACAAATCTTATTGTTCAAATACAAAAAACTGGATTTACTTTAAAGAGCAATCCAGGAGGAATGTTTGATTCATGTTGTGTAGCGTAATAGCCATTTCCATCAGAATACGAATTTCCTAATCCGCCATAAGGTATCTAACAAGAAGTAGACATTTTTCACTCATGAAACTTTGATGAATCTAGAATCTAGACATGCACTTACATGCTGTTCTGGGCCTCTAGAGAAATCAGGCGTGTAGCCCGTGACGATGTCATATGTGATGACAGCTCCAAGTGAATGAGCTATCACAGAGACCTTCCCCCCTCGCGTGATGAAATCTGGATTCCTTTTCACGAAATTGGAATAAATTCTGTTCAGCTCATTTCTGAGGGCGTTAGTGATTTCACCTCGATACAACGGACTTGTGTAGTACATGATATCCATAGCTGTAGCGTTTAGGATTTGCCTTAGACTCATAAGCTTGTGTGGAGTTATTGCGTCCACAATGTCTGGAGATAAAAGTAATGAGATGATTCAATTTAAACTCTTTGAAGTTGTGACTTACGGAACGAGATAGGGAAGGATTGGAATACTTACCATCATCAAGCTTCGCAGCAGATCTCCATTCCACTGGAAAGAACTCAGCTCTTTGTTTCGTCTCATTGAGATGAGGATAAAACTTTTCCTTTAAAGTGGAAACAAGTTCTCGGAATCTGAAAGAAATACCAGACGCATGGAATTTACTGTTTCCAACTCGCATCCCTTTTTCAAGAGGAAATGATAATCACGTACGATGCACAATTCCGGACGATTCTTCCTGTGTCCATTTTCTGTCCGATACCGTGAATCACAAAGACGATATGACTAATCTCAGAGGGCTTATCTGCGATTGATGCTGGTTTGTAATACCCTCGACACAGTCGGTAGCCCCCTTAAAAGAAACAATATCAAAAGTAATCTAGACTTGCATCTGCGTGTAAGATAACATTTAACATCACTTCTAGTCTAATTATTTGCTTACAAGCTTGAAATCCAAACTTAAGTCCCACAGATCTCATAAACTTATGGGAAGCAGCTTTGCTGAATAAATGAATTTCAGTCGGACTTGTCCAATCCACATGAAATTCGCTGAACGAGACCCTGTGGAGTGCTAAACGACCCAACCGAAATTTGTGTTCGTGTGATTCCTTGATTACACAAAAAGCTACAGTATAACTATTGGGAATCTTACCGGGACGTTTCTTTGTGGGACTGTCAGGTTGAGTTCCAGTATTTGAGAAGACATCTAGAGCATGTCCTAAGAAATTTCCAATGTGATCTTCCTCCAATTTTTCAGCATGTTCTACCGACAAAGGCTGCCATGTTCCATCATAAAACCAGGTACCTCTTGTAATTTGACACTTATCCCCTGAAGTGCGTCAGACAGTAATGAAACCAGATGTACCAATTGAATGCCACAAGTCACGCAGTCACAGTCTTACCAGGCCAGTAGGTCGCTACACACGTCCACGTTTCCAGATCTGCTTCATACAGACCCCCTCTGACGATGATGACATTTCCACAAACACCATCGTCTGGAACAGTTTCGGTTGGTTGGCTATCCACATGAGAATAGTTGGTACCGGATCCGTAGTTCTGCCCTGAATATGCCGAAGACGCTGCGCTCCTTTCCACGTAATGACTTGTACCACTTTGATTTTGATTGTACATACCACCAGCGCTGTTTGACCAGTCTTCATATTGTCCGTAGTGCTGCTGCTGCCTCTGTGACTCACTAGTAGATTCACCCGGATAAAAGGTTCCATTGCTGTAGTATGCGTCTGAAGAATATTCAGTTGACACGTTGGTCCCCTGAGTACCAGAGAAACCTGTTCCGTAGTACTGCTGGAGCTCATCTCTCTCAACGAGAAGACTTCTATACCGTTTTTCCATTCTAATGGAATCGTAACCGGCAAAAGGGGTCCATTTGATGTCTTTCTCGTTTTTGAAGAACCACCTAACATAATCTGGTTTCAAATCAGTCACAGTATTTTCGTTTCCATACAAAGCTTGACTTTCACTACTGGTTGATTGTCTAACAGGTTCCCCATCTGTTTCGTCGAGTTCTGGAGGTCCTCCAGAGTTTCCACTGGACCCCGGAAGTCCACTAGGACATCCGGTGTTCAGATTAATCCCCGAAAGATCTGTTGACGACGAGCCAAGACGGCGACTTAGATCACTCATTCTTCGAAATAAATATGGAGACTCTACACCAAACCTACTGGAGCTAGAACTACTATTAATAACTGGGTCTGGTGTATTGGATACAGAGTTGTTGCCGAGACTTCCATGAAACGTCTGAGGATTTAACGGAGGCATAGGTCTGGCATTTGATCGTCTAATGGGAACTTGATGATGACTACTACTTCCACCGCTGTGGTGGTGACTATGGCGTACGAAACCATTGAGATTCAACCCCCCATCGAATGTTGTGTCTGTATGCGACTCTGTCACAAATCACAAAGGTCCATGAAAACCACTCCAATAAAATACGATTTGCAAATCCAATAAGTATGACAAAATCTGACAAATTGCATAATTCAATATGTAAGTAACAAAATATTATTACCATGTTCAGAGACGTATCGATGAAGTAACGCAATATCAGAGGAGTCTGTTCGCGTGCCCATCCGAACTCTGAGGACATCATCCTCCTCCTCAGCTTGGAACGCAGTTGCAAGGTCAGCTAAGCCAGGAGGGAGGTAGGACATAATTGTGGACCAGAAGTAACTACGAATATATACAGGGGGTTAAGGTAAAAAGGTAAAATTCAACCTCAGATTGAATAATACAAGGAAGAAGAAGGGAGGAGGAAATATTTTACAAAAATTGGTTGTGAGATAGCGAGACAACACAACTCAAAGGCCAACTCACTTCATATTGGGTTTACATCATTTAAACTTTGAATATGTTTTTCACTATGAACATTTCCATACTGGAGAGATTCCTACACGCTAATGATTCAGTCCCTACTTCCTTTTCCTTCTTCCCTTCTATACAATAAGAATAATAATTGCTTCTCCCAACAGATAAAACCTTACTACCACCAATACTGATGCTCCTACTATCAATATTACTCTTACTACAAGTAGTACAAGTACAAATAACGCTACCACTATTACTACGAATCCACGGAGATTGTCCGAATCTGCACGTAATAATATCAACCATAGCTTATTTATTATCTCATTCCCAAAAGACCTCGCTAAACTATTCTCACGCAATATTGTTGTGTATAATATTCCTCTGCTTGCGTGGTGAATACTGGGTAAGCTATTTACTACAGGAATATCGTGTGCAGTTTGGTGCAATCGATAGGAGACTCGTGAGTAATGAACACTGACAGAGAGTGCAGGGAAAGTAATGGATTAATAGTATTTTTCCGTTGCACTGGCAGTGGTGGTGGTGGTGGTGGTGAAGAGATAATGATGAGGAGGAAAGATGAGGAAGATAATAAGGATTGGTGTGGTGGTGTGGGACATGACGATATAGTTAATTATTTGTGTAGATGGAAGTGAAAGTAATTAAGGGAGGAAGAGAGAGTGTTGGTGGTGGTGGTGGTGGCAGTTCTGGTTGGGAAGAAAGAGTGACGGTGGAGGTGAAAGTCTCTCTCTCCGCATCCGGAGGAGAAAGTCAGGTGTGAGTGAGTTTGCAGGTCTGTTCGGAGAGAGAGAGACGCATGAGTCCCGCACACACGCCGGGTTACTTGCTTCCTTGCTTCCTTGCTTACACCACCGGAGCCAAAGTCCACACGAGTCACAGACACGGAAGGTCACTCCAAGTTATGCTTCATTCTGATGGAAACAAGTCAGACTGGAACTGGGAGTCACTGGTGGTTCTGTCAGTCCCACACAATTCGTCCGGAGAGAATAATGGAAATTCCATAATGCACACTTGTAACAACAGCAGGAGCAGCTTTCTCTTGAGCGAGATGGAATTTTTATACTATTATCGCATAGGATTTCTGGAAAGCATTTTATTTACTTAGGCAAGTGTTTTGCATATTACTACACATCTGTGTATGGATTATGTTCAGAGTAGAATTGCCTGGTCTGGCTGGTCTGGCTAACCAGGGCCGGTTATGTGCAGATAAGCCCATGGGACACAATTTAGGGGGGCGCGGTTTTTTTAAATTAAATAAATTTCGAAAATTTTCGATAAGCACAAAAGTTGGAATTTTTGGACCGGATTTTTTTAAAAACGTATCAGCGTGTTCCGTAGAATTCGAAATCGTCGTTTTTAGCGTTTTCTACAATGAGCGTATTCCAGAAATTCAGATAATTTGTGTCTTTTTCAAAAATTTTAAAAACTGATAACATACTTCATACTGTCAATTAATACACTGTTGATCCCCATAAAATTCAAATTTCAAAGGGGTGTGGTTAAAATGGGTGGGGGTGGCAGACTCGAAAAACTGACCAAAACACGTCGAGTGTGGTATCAATAGAAAGGTATAGAAGTAAGGAGTACAGAAATGCCATTTAAAAAAATTAAAACCTGGTGGGGGTGGTTTAAAAAATCAGGGGGTGTGTCGAATAAAACTTTG
>JAQGAD010001005.1:0-24639 GCA_034696625.1 Isotomurus palustris
ACTTGCACAAAGTTTGCATTCGTTAGTGATAATATAGTTGCAAATTATGGGCATCAAATCTGTCCCTATTCGCGACGGGACATTTGCGCTGATTATTTATCATTCCAGCAACTGTAAATGTGTAATGCACAAAAGTTTTCAATGTTTCTTTACCAACAATCTGTGCACAATGTGTAAAGTGAAAATGGACATTTGTTCATTAAACTTGCACAGGAATATTTGTGCGCTTTCTTTACAAAATTGTAATGCTTGTGCTGGTCGGGTCAATTCTCATATCACAGTTAATGTATTAATTAACATGAACTTTTAAGACTAAGTCTTCACACAGCATGTTACATATTTTAGGATTTTCAAGCTGCCATGAAGTCTGCTGGAGATTGATAAAGTTTACAGTGTGAATTTATATTTGTGAATGGAATTTACTCCACGATAAGAAGGTAGTAATAAGGTAGATGTTGAGTTAGAGTAAGCAGTAATTGAAATTATACTAGGAATCACGTAATCAGTTAGAAGTTAGAATGAGTAGCAGGTTAAAGTGGGTTTACTTCAGTCAGTTAGTTTTGAGTTTGAGATTACGACTTCATTGCTGCCAACACTGCACACTAAAATTACTTCAATCCAGTGTCGAAGTTTACAAAAGTATACTTCGCAGCTTCCATGTGTTTGTCAATATTTCTCTATCAGCTTACACTATTACATTGAGAGAGGGGTTTCGGGTACTTCAAAAACTCGAAGTGCATTTTGTAGGCATCTACCTAACCTAATATTTTCCAAAGATAAAACTTCTTAACATCTTTTATGATAGGAAATATAGCGTTTTTCGAAACAATTTGTTCATTTTTTACATTTTTGTTTGCTTAAGTTCTCAACAGTAGACAATTTTGAGAACTTCGTAACAGCCAATATAAGTAGTTCATCAGTTAAACTATTTTCAAAAGGTTGAAAATGGTTTTTTTCAAAATTTGTTGCCTAGATTTTGGTTTGAATTCGTACAACATTTGAACACGTTTTTCATACGAAATTTTGAAATGACCAAGTTTTAGTTCATGAAAATATATAAAAACTGGGAACTACTTTTTTCGGATTTTTTCAAGTTAAAAAAGATGCAGAAGATAGTGTATGATTTTTTTTCGAAAAGCCCGAACCTCGTTCCTAATGTTGTATTGTTAGTACTCATATTATGCACCCCAGTTCAGACTATAAACTAAAATCACGCAAGTGTGACATTCCTCGGCTTTAAATATCTACAACCAGTTTTATGCACACGTAGCTGAGATTCAATGAGTTTGTGACTCGCAGAAACTGTGCATACTGTCTCAGTAAGGATATTAATCTTGCATAAAACATAACTATGTTTACCAAACTGAAGTAAAAACAGTCGTTGCCACTTTTAATCTGCTCTGAGTCGGTGATAATTGTGTCGTGCATAAAAATTGAGGGTTGGAGAGATGTAAGGCGTTGTGAAAGCAAGGGGAACTGAGAGGCAATATGAGACGTCACTTCTGACCTATGAACTTCCCCTAATTCTCTAGCATTCACAGTTGAGAACAGAATATTTAACCACCATTTGTCAAGGGCCACAATGGAAGTTGAAAATACGTTCGGTATTTTAGCAGCTCGTTGGGGAGACTTCCATACACCAATTAAAGCTGAGCAGGAATTTATAAAAGAAATTATTTATGCGTACGTAATACCCCACAACTTCTGTATGGATAAGAAGGACATGAACTCAATTGCAGCTGATAAAGATTCTGAATGTCCAAGCAGATTCAAGCAAGGGAACTGGCGAACAACGACTGAGAAAGATAAAGGAATGAATGAAAGATTTTATTGAACTGTTGCCGCTACACTTTCGTGTTCTTTTTTCTGGGAAATTCCTCCAGAGATGATTCCAGGTTGCGAAAATTGAGGGGGAGTGTCTTTTTCACCCCCCACGTTGACTATGACTTTGATTGTTCCTCTGGGATCAGGCAGAATGCTGTCGCTGTCTGGATTCGTTACTTGCACAATGAGTTCGTACTGATCGTTGTCCTCTCTGTCCAAAGCTTTCTTGGTCTTCAGTATGGGAACTTTACTATCCTCCTCTTTTGTGATTTCAAAAAGATCGTTGTAATCTTCGACAGACCCAGCTAAGTTAACAGTTCATTAATTTATGTTCAAAACAGTGAGAGACGTCTGAAAACTAGTTCACAAATAACACTAACCAATTATGGTGTAGGTAATGCTTTGGTCTCCGATGAGTTCTTCCAGGTCAGGACTCAAATCTATTAATCCTTCATCGAGATCATAAGCTTCACGCAGCGGAACAGAAAAATCACTGTTATTTTCCGGAATTTCTACACTTTGAGGGGTCGTATCGCTAAAAATTGGCTGACGATTTACTCCAGGCGTCAAGTAAATTCGTAATGTAGCTGAAGAAGAGCGTGAATCTTCATCAGGGTCATTCGGAGTATCGCGAGCAACTAAAGCTACCTAAGAAATCGAAAGGTAATTATGCTGGAGAACACTAGTAAGAGTTCCAATCAGATGTAAAAGATCTCAGTTGTTGTACCGTGTAAAACTGTACGTCTTGACTGTCAACAAGACTCGCTTTCAACATTAATGTCCATCGTGATCCAGCTCCTTCAGCAATGTCAAAAAAAGCTGAGCCGTCAGCTGAAAAAATTAAAAATAAGTCAGAAATCATCAAAGAAATAAAACGGCCATTTTATAACTAGATCAAAAATTATTTCATAACTTACTGGGATCATCTGTTGGTTCGATAAAGTAAGTTAAAACCCCATTTCCGTTGTCTTCGTCGTCTGTAATCAAGTGGACAATTAAGTTTCCTGCATTATTAAACAGTAGCACACATCGCTCATCTTTTAAAGAACTGTAGTAAAGGTACCGTCGTCGTTGGCCTTTATATAATCAACTTGAGCTCCATTGAAAGTCATAACTGGTCTGTTAGGTAGAGCGTTTGCAATCTATCACACGAAGCACAATTAATTAATCGCAACAAGTATGAAACCACAGATGAAGTACAGGCATAACTGAATTGCTTACAGTTGAAACAAGAATGCTGGAAGTGTTCTCCGACGCTGGATACTCGAATACTGTAAAAATGTATAATACTTGTGACTACTATTCTTATTACACTACACAAACATTATATACTGTCTTCAATAATACCTGGGGTGTTTAAATTTTCATTTATGACTTTTATTCTGTAATCTGCTGTCACGGGACCTAAAGCAGGTATTCCTTCATCTTGTGCCTGAAAGTCATGTACCAGGGTATGTTATAAAATTTCAAAATTCTCTGAAATTTCAAATCTATTTTTAGTAATTCCATCACCTGAAATGTGACCAAATATGTTCCCCACAGTGGCTTCAATTCTGTGAATTTCGTCGTAGCAATTATTTCGATTTTTTTTCGAGTGTCGACTGGATCAACAACGACTAGGTTTCCAGTGCGAAATACCGAAGGATCCACTTCTTCACCTGTATTCTCGCGTATAATCTTAATTATTTCTACAGAAAACACTCCATTGTTATCCTGATCAGGGTTATCTTGATCCCTGTTAATAAAATGGAGATATAAAACAAAATCCTTAAATTCCACTACAAATTGAATTTACCTTATATCTATCGATACCCCTGGCAAAGGTTCATCTGGCACCACTTCATTTTCTCTTATTGAAATAACTGTTTCCCCTGGAGCTGTCATGAACTCTGGGCGATGATCGTTCGTATCTTAAAATTTAAAATGTAAAAGCCACATGTCATTAAAGTCTTTTTATTAGTCAGTGCGCATGGAAGAGGAAGCACTCACCAACAATATCCAAATTCATGACGACTTCAACGCTAAAAGACGGAGCTGTTTAAGAGAAGAAATTCAAACGGATAATTGAAAACCTAACATAACTCACCATGAAAAAACGTCTTACAAGAGATTCCAGGTTGATAGTTATCAATTGCAATCACCACAAAGGTGTAAGATCTTGCAGCAGTCCAGTTGAAACTTCCAGGAATAACCGTTAGGTCTCCTGTTTCAATATCCAACTTGAAGTTTCGTTCTATCCCTTGGGCAATAGAATCGTTTTTAAAGATGTAACTGACAGCTCCAAACTTGTCAGCTATTAAAACGAGCAATTTCCATTAATTTAATTTTGTACTCCATAACGATTTAGTCCCTTAGAAAATGTAGGATAACCTACGTTTATCGGCATCAGTTGCCTGAAATTTAATAATCGGTATATCTCCACTTTCAACTGCCTCATTCACGTCTGGACGTGGATTGGCAAAATCTTTTTCCCAGATTGGAGGGTTATCGTTGATGTCCATCACTTCTATGTCAACCTACCAAACACACCAGGTATTTTAGTTGTTTGACTATGTCCTGTCCAATCGGTATGAATAAATCTAAAAGACAAATTACATCCACGGATACTGTGTTGATACCGTCGGAAACAGTAATAGTATACTTGAGAAAGTCTGTTTCCACTCCGTAGAAGGCAGTTTGTTCTCTATCGATGGGAACATTAAGCCTTCGTCTTAAGACAATTCTGCCGTTGGTATTTCCTTGTCCGCTGTTTCCATCATCTATTTCAACCAAATTCAGCATATCTGCGCATACTTCTGCATCTTCATTCAGACAGCCACGAACTCTGCAAGGAATTTCATTAAATATTAATGAACAGATGAAAATGATCGTTTCGAAGTATTTCTAGATTAACATCAGGTTCCTCATCTTACTCGTAAGTAAATGTAAAGATTGTGTCGGGATCATTATCACTAACACGAAGTGTCTTGATTTCTCGTTGATATGGATAGCTTCCCGTGTCATTAACGGGAATATTTGTTTCTGAAACTGCAGCGAGGACTGGACTGGTTTCATCCCACACAGCTAAAAAAATTGGTTTCTTTCATAAGTGTGGATATAGTTTATCATTATGACTTGTCTGCTCTAATGGGACTTACGCGGAAAGTCGTTTACGCCATTAAAGATCACCGGGAGTGTTTGAGGAACAGAGCCTGGTCCTTCCGCTTGGTTTAGATCATTTGCTATGTTAATTAAGCCGTTCTTTCAGATGTCAAAAGGTGAATATGTTTAGGAGGTAAAGAATAATTAACCAACCTGTGATGAGGATCTTAGCAATCCGCATTGGGGAATCCAATAGGTTATCTCCATCCTGGATCTGGGGAATATTTTCAGTCATTGTAATTTTTGGGATGCCATCTCCCTCAGGGTCGAAGATAATTCCTCCAGGGGAATCTGAGAGTTCCTCAACAGGACGGTCACCATACTCACCAGCACTTTCACCCAAAATGGTCAGAAGTGCAAGGGAAGCAAACAAAGATTTCAACGGTTTCGAAAACTTCATTTTATGTGTGAAATTCGTAATAGTTAAACCAGGTTGGTCAAACTGGGATCGATATATGCGTCGCAGACTTCAGGATGAATGTGTTTCATTTATTGGGAACCGTTTTTTGAGATAATGTTGCCTTATCGGAGTCTTAAATGGTACCTGATAAGATGTGGCATCATCATATCCCGATTTAGCATAGACGAGCCTATATGCCAATTTCCCTGTATCATTCCTCTGTAGTAACATTAGGGATATGGCATTGTGACTGATTGGGAGCTGATTAACAGTGAATTCAGTTTCATTCCCAGGTGCACAGCATTTGGAACCGTGAATATCAGAAATCAAGAATCCGTAATGATTAGTAAACTATGATTCACATTGTGCATCACACATTCCTCTGTGCATCGACTGATAAGCTCAATCAATGATTAGCTTGAGCGTTCAAAGGCAGTTGAAATTTTTTTCGTATTTAACAGACTCATGCACATTGGAAGATTTTGTAAACACGTCAGGAAGTCAGATGCACGAAAGCTATTACACTATTGAGGCTATCTATTACTTTTTATCAATTGGTTTCAGATTGATTATAAATGAAATTACAATATCTCATATCTACACAACTCTTTCCAGTTATTGACGTAATGTGTAGATGCAGATATTATCAGCTTTATAAAAATTATATTACTCTCCTTTTCTCTTTCAACCTGAACATTTCAGCAGATTTAGCAAGACAAGGATACTCAAATTATTCAGCAACTAGCAATGAAATTCGTGCTAACTTGATGAAGTAATTATTAGTGAAGCAGGTTCCGTTCCTAGTCAATTGAGTAGAATACAAACAGGAACAATTATTGTTTCAAAACCGATATTATGTACCACGGTCCAAAACTCCCACTTCACTTTCTTACTCCAAGTTATTTATCTTATGTTGTAAAGTTATGAACTCTTTTGTATTAGCGGCCCCAATGTTTCTGAACTTCTTCGCCAATTGCTTGGAGTACAAGTTGAACTCATCATCTTTATTGCGAAGTACCTCCAAAAGTTCATACTCAAACTTGTCCAACTATCGTTTCTAGATTTTCAAATATTTAAAAATTAATAATGCAGAACCTTGATGTACTTACTTAAAAAGAATACTACCTCAAATAAATTCGTACGTTGTTGTATTGCGAATGAGATTTGTTTTGGGGCTGCTTCTTGGAACGGTTGTCCAAGTTGTCATTTTCTTTGGGAGGTCACTTGGTGCCTACTGAATCTCCTTGACTGTAAAAGTTATTCCTTCAGAAGATTCTGGTTCAGTATTATTTTCGGCAACCTTGTGTTGAGCTAAGTTTGTGATTGCTCTAGTGAAAAATAGTTTAGTGCAATGTTCTTTAGGGCCAGTAATTCACTGTCATGTTTTGTATATGTGCTTTATTGTTATTTCTGGAAACAACATTAATGAAACGAGATTGGTTTTAAATGCATCCGACGACCAGGTAGAAAGCTTACTTAACTGCTAGTACACACTCATTTAACAGATGGTAATATTTACATGAGATATTTAATGCTGATATCACAGTTAGTGTATTAATTAGCAACCGTAAGTTTAAGTAGGCACTTCCAAGACTAAGTCTTCACACAGCCTGTTACATATTTTAGGATTTGCAAGGTGCCCTGAAACCTCCTGGAGATTGACAACGTTAACCGTGTGAATTTATATTTGTGATTGGAATTAACTCCAAGAGTAGGTAGTAAAGTCAGGTGTGGAGTTATAGTAAGCAGTAACTAAGATTATAAGACTAATCACGTAATCAGTTAGAAGTTAGAATGAGTAGCAGATTAAAGTAAGTGTACATCAGTCAGTTAGTTTTGAGATTGCGACTTCATTACTGTCCACACTACACACTAATACACACTGAGATTACTTGAATCCAGTGTAGAAGTATACAAAAGTATACTTCACAGCCCACTCGTTTGTCAATATATCTCTATCAGTTTAGTACTCATGTTGTGCATCCCAGTTCAGATTATACCTACAACCAGTTTTATACACACGTAGCTAAGATTCCATGAGATTGTGACTAGCAGAAACTGTGCATATTGTCTCAGTAAGGATATCAATCTCGCATAAAACAGAACCGAAATGAAGTCCGGAAGGCCATGACGACCTTGCATTAATTTAATTGTGTCCCTTGCGTTTTCATTGCAGAGAAAGTCGACTACTGCTTGCCAGTCCAAAAATTAAACAGTGGTTTGTATTTATCTTTAACACGATCTGCACCTATGATAATAATATTGCCAAAAGTAAATGTTATAAACTAATGGTATATGGCACACTAACATGCACAATCAACTCACTCCTTACTAGTGTATCTGTAGTTAATGAACATATTACTAGTTTAAATAGGAATCACAATTATTGCAGTGCCTACTTGCAACAATCGAAAAGACATCTAGAAAGGATTGAAGAATTCAAAATGCGCTGCTAATAAATCTGGAGTTTTTATTTCACTACGGATTAAACTTCACTACGTTATCACCAGATTGCTCTTGTTCTAACAAATAAAGACAAAAGTCTCGGTGAGATAAGAAAGCAAATCCCAACATTTAATCATTGCTACTGTCATTCATTTGTGCAATCTTATCATATAAAATGTGTTCTTTTATTTAGTTAGCGAACGGCAATCTACATATTGCTGAATTGCAATTGGTGTCAGCAATCATCTTAATGTTCAGTTTTAACAGCTAATTGTGAGATTTACTTTCGTATTTAGTGTAAACTAAAAAGGCATATATGTTTGCAAATTATGTTACAAGTAAAGTGGAATTTGACTGTATTAAGTAACCTTAGCTAAGTTTGCAGAGTTAGTGCACACCATTTTATTAAAAAGCTACGTTTGGAATTTGGATGTGAAAATGTTGAAAATATATTCCATAAATTATTTGAAAGGAAGATGCACCTAAGAATTAAGAGAATCACAGCACATGACAATTATGAATATAACAATTTTTGTACAAGTGTATTCTTGCTCATTGCTGTTGAGTAATAAATCTCATCAGAGGGAGTCTTCCCTGTTTGAGTGGCTGAGAAAGTTGGTGAATTCATTTGAGGAAGGATTATGTCGTTTGAAATTTCTGTATCGACGGAAAACCTCAACTGCGATGACAATGGATAATAACAAAATAATAATAAATATCACCCACAAAACAATATGCCCGTTTGTGGTGGGTGGAGGTGATGTTGGAGTTGGAATATTGGAGCTGGCTTTTGTGCCTTGAAAAAGTTTAAATACACAATATAAATATAATGTTTAAGTCAAAATACCTGTGAAATTATTTGGTAGACTTACCGATGCAATTAAAATCACAGAGACTTAAGGATTTGCTGTGCTGCCATTTTTCAGGTTGAATTTCGTAGGATTTGGTGTCCTCGTCGTAGACTGATTCATCTTCTCCGGAGTTATCTTGTGAAATAGATTTGTATGCACTAAAGCTCTGGAAAGCCCTTGAACTCCCTTTGCAGGCTTCCTCTTCGTACATTTGAATACACAGCGACTCTGAAAGGGTTATTTGTCCTTTCACTCCAGCAGAAGAGTTTGGAAAGTTCATACATCCTCCAGTAATCAGAGTGAATTCTTTGAATATTTCAGCTCCTATAAATACAACCAGGTGTGTAAAACAAGCCTGAGACAATTACGTCACTACAGTTTGTACCTGAATTAGTAGAAATTAGTACATTGGTTGATCCATTTTCAAAAGTTGGGTTAGAACAATCAGTTCGACAAGGTCCAAGTGAATTGATCGTGAATCCATAGTAAGCGGGGTTGTGATTGTGTGTGTTTGAAAACGTGGCTGCTAGACTTCCATTTCCAAGACAGTTATAGTCACTGTATAAAATCACACATGAGCCCATTGTGTCTATGGATGCTACGTGATGGTTGAACACATCGTTGGAAAGTGAGACGCAGGATGAGACGTCCAGAGTTTTATTTTCACCTGAAACAATTTAAATTAAGGTTTTAAGAATAAGACGACACCAATTTCAGGTATTTTCTCGTGTTAATTCTGAATAACAACATCTTACCTCTGAGATCACTAAGATTGAATATTATAACGGAATTATTTGCAGGTGCAGTTGTTGTGATAGAAGTTGATGATGAAATCTGCCCGATAGAAACAACAATGAAAATCAATTTAATCATTGTGAAAAAGTACAAAAATTATGAGAATTAAACTGTTTGGAATGGGACAAGAGCTGCTGACGTTTTTGAGGGACACTTTTAATGCAGACTGAATGATAACATGTTAAATTACATCTAGTCAATCTTGAACGGAGGGAGTAAAAACAAATTCGCAGAATTATGTTCTTTGGAGATAAGAGTGTAAGGTTAAATAGAGATCTGGTGAAATGCGGCAGTTCTCTTACCAAATGGCTAGTTATAAAGATGGAAAGATGTGGTATGAGCTCTGTGTGCATTACCAGGGATTTCTCATCTTACGATTTCACATCACTTGCCAAGTGCTGTTAGATAACCTGCATTGGCATAGTCCGACCATAAATTCACATATACTACATATAAAATTCTTATCTCATATAATATAACAAGATTTTGCTTTATTGATAGAATAAAACATGGCAACTTTGTATGTTTGTCTGCAACCGTATGTATAGTGGATTTCCAGATTTATTTTAAAAGATCAGTCTTTTCTCATCATCCCATCATTGAGATCACTTCTTAAACAAGAGCACCTAATTTTATTAATGTGTTCCTTTTCCATACACTACTCCATGAATCAAAAGCACTAACTAATTATACCTGGTTCCTGTTGTTAATTTGCTACGTCTCTTTCCATACGGTACATATGAGATCCGAATGTTTTTACTGGAAACATGCTAAGAAAACGAAAAACGAATATGAATATAGTTAATAAGAATGCATACTTCTAGTAGAGCTTTAAATAATGTGAGAGTTCACAAATAGTTGCACACACTTTAATGAAACGAGTCTCACGTAGACAAATTGATGTGAGTAGCAATGGTAACAGTCCATGTGTGAGATTCAATTTAATGATTCGGTATTCATTAGTAGCAGTTCGTATGTAAGCAGTGACGTATTGTGAAGTAGAGTAGTGAGTAGTGCAGTGGTCATGAATCGTCTCATGTTATTTGCATGTACAACTGTTGTAGGAAATCCATTGCAATAAATATGAGCTGTGTAGACAGTTACTGTATCCACTACATCCAATTGCCATGCATGAATTAAATCTGGCAGTAAATATTAACTTAGCTATAAGTAGTGATTGAAATAATAAATACTCTGTAATGTTAATTTGGATTTGAGTCTATGCTTTGTCTTACACTTTCCCAGGTTTACAATTTATTGCTATCTCATCAAACGTAAAAATACCCTTCGGATTATACGAAACAACATTTCGTTTACATGGCTGATTAATTTGATGTGTGTCTTTCCCCAACAATTTAACTGTAGATGAATCTATATTAAGATAAATAACATGGGAATTTAATTTTCTACTAATAGTGTTAATAGTTAATGATTGACATTTGTTAATAAAACAGAAATAAACGAGAGTTAGTTATTGATTTATTACAATATTCGCTGATTAGTGTAGATAATAGAAGGAAAAGGAACAACACGAAACTGCAATTATATTTTTAAAAATTTATCACAGGTAATCATCTGCGTCCGAAACAATCAGAAGCTGGCCTTGTCTCCTTTGGTGTTTAAATCGGCGGTAAACTAGTGCTGCTGTGACTATAAAGACAAATCCAATTCCAGCTGATACAGCAAAAACATAGAACCAGATGCTATTTTTGTTCCCGTCGAGCTGTCCGAAGTCATTGTGGAGTTCTTGTATCAGTGCTGTTGTAGGTAATGGATTAAAAGTTTTGTTTGGACTGGTAAGATTCAGTGAAGTGGGGAGCAGCGTGGGAAATATCTGAGTTAATGGAGAATTGGATGAAATATTAAGTTCTGAAGATAAGGAGTTTGCGAAGTACTTTTGTTTGTGTGTGACAATTGTATTTGTGTGGTGTGGGTTAATTGCAGGATGAGTTGTAACTGAAGAAAACAGAGATAACGGCGATCCTATAATGAGACCATAATGGAAATTAGATATAATACTTTGCTTCATAAAATTATAATCCTTTAGGGTAGAATTTACAACTTACCTATGCAATTAAATCCACAAAGACTGATTGATCCGCTGTGTTGCCACTTCACAGGAAGAATGTCGAAAGACAGAGACGTTTCTTGGCTTTCATTTCGAAAGTCAGATTCCGATTCGAACGAAGTTTGATAACTTTCAGACACCGGAAACATTTTCGAGTCTCCATTGCATGACTTCCCATCATAAAATTGAATGCACAGCGGATTTGAAAGATTTATGAGCTCCTTGTCTCCAGGTGTAAATTGGTGTTGAATATTTAAACATCCCCCAGGTAAAAGCATTAAAGAGTTTGAAACCTCTGCACCTGTAAATATCATTTAAAGATGAAATTGTTTTCAAACATTGACATTTTCAGGCATATTTTTTTCAAAATGTGTACCTGAAGCAGCGGAGAAAGATACGTACGTGCGGCCTTTTTCGAAAGAAGGGCTGGAACAGTTAGCTGGACAAGGTCCGAGTGAGCTGATTGTAAAACCGAAAGCAGCCGTAGTATCATGAATAACTTTAGTTGAGACTGCTGCAGCTTGACCAGTAAATCCTAAACAAAACATGTCGTGGTAAACCATCACACAGGACCCGAAGGTATTTATGGATGCAACTTGCTCATCGAACTGTTCGTCATTTTCAAGTGACACGCAAGATGAGACGTTAATTGACTTCGATGAACCTGTGAGTATTTCACATAAAAGTATTAATGCGAACTATGCGATAAATTATTATAATATTAATAATTATAAATTGTGATTGAGATTCTGACCTGTAAGGTTTCTTCCATTGAATAATTGTATAGTGTCTGTAGAAATAACAACTGCCATCGAAGTGGACATTTGGAAGATGATAATGATAACAAATGCTACACACTTATTCATTTCTAAAACAAAATATTTAAATTGGGAGTAATAATAGTTTAGTCGTTTGTTATGATTATGGAGTAGACATCAGGAGTTTCAATTTGGTGGCAAGGATTGAGTTTATTTATATTTATGATTAATAATGGATCATATTAAACTCACGCAGATGATTTAAGTGTGCTAGGTTAGTTTGAGTTGGTTGTGTACTGAATATGTTTTATTATCTTAGGTCAAGAGGTTCTGATGATGATACTACTTGCTTCGTTTAATCTTTGTTCAGCTTTTCCTATTCATTCTTGCATCGTTGCACGAAAAATGTAGTATGCTTTTGTAAATTGCAGACTGAAATGCTTAAGTCACTTACTTACTGATCGAACAAGAGCCCGAGATTTTAAATTCTATTAAATGTTTTAAATCCATCTTGACTTCTTGTGTCTAGTGAATACATAAAATACGATAAAATTAAAAATGAACTGCAAATACATAGTTTACAATTATCATACATGAGCGAGTAAATTGTCACTCTACTACGTGTGAATAAGATCAAATTGTTTATATTTAAATTGATTGTAAATGATTAATTGTTATAATGCCTACTCTGATTCTGATTTGTACAACGAATTTGAAAATAGAAAGATGAGACATTCACGTGTGAAGTACTCTCCATTAGTCTCCACAGCAACCTCCGTTAAAAGAGCAGAGTTCACAATCAACACATGGCCAACATTCCTCCTGCTTTTTAGTTTTAGCATTGTAGAAAATAGAAGATTCAGCTCCTCTGTTAACTGAATTAACACTGTAACTGGCAATAGTATGAGGGAAGGAAATGAGGACGATGCATAGACACACGAGCAAAAATATTCCTTTCATCCTGATTTCCTTAAGTTCCTGAGTAGCCTGTTAAACAATATTAAATTTAAGAATTCGGGTAATGAAGTTAATAAATGATAAATGTTATTGTAAACTTAATATTTTACCGTTTAGTGAGATTTGGAATTTTTTCTCAGTGTATCTGCTGAGTGTATCTTCAGGTAGATTTAAACTGGAGAAGTAGTGACACAATCTGGCTTACATCTTCCTTTTATACATGCGTGCCTTGTTAACAGCAGCAGGTTCAATGTTGTGAACTTCGTATGTGTGGCTGAAGGTTAAGAAGTGGAATTCTTAGTAAGAGACATTGGGATGCGTTTAATGTATGTTTGTGCCTCAGTGAGATGTCTAAACTTGTTTTATGTGCTAAATTGCTGATTCTCTACTGAAAGCATTGACGGATTCCACGTAATATTCATTGTCATATTTTAATTGGTGTTAATAATAAAATGAAACGTAGTAAAGGTGAAAGGACAAAAATGAGCCCAACACGTTTCATTAACAAATGCAGATATATAATCATCTTCGTACGTCATAGATTCATCACTTTTAATATTAACGTATGCAGAGTAAATCAAAACCCAGTTAAGCAGCTACATATACTTCCATAGTATTTTCCTGTTCGTATAAAAACAAACCTAGGAAGGTAGGACGAATAATAGCTTCTAAGTCTATTCGTAAATCAATAAAGTCGATCTAGGACCAAGTAAACAAACTGTATCTTCACCATTATCCCAAAATCAATACCTTACGTACGCACGCACGCTTTGCGGACTTATTCTGCCATTTAAAGTTGAAAAAAGGAATCTTGAACTCCCCTTTTTTAATCCTAGACAATTTTGTGTCTACTTACTGAGCTGTTTAAAAGAACAAGGACATCGAAATAATGTCGTTAATCTACACGACTTAAAGGTTAATAATAGACTGTTAACTGTGAAAGAGTGAAATAATGTCGGTTGTGTGTTATCATAATTACTAATTAACTAACTAGTATGTGGAAATAGCTTTCCCACCTTTTAACATGAAGCTTAGGTCAATCTCAAGGAATAGAATTTGCATGTCTTTCAGCTTTCACTTTACTTGTTGGCTTTTATGCATTTTATGTTGGCTGATATTCAACCACAGATATCTTGTATCCGCTGTGGTTTTACAGAGCAAAAATTTCAACTCCAATGAACATCTTTTTGAGGAAGACCGACAGTATAGTTCCAATAGAGCCTTTTTTGTTGAAGAATTTATTTTATCCAAACGAGACAACTATTTTATTTTATATTTTGCACGTTTTAATTAGTAAATAATAAAAATTATGTATTGTCATATTGAGCGAATAAGCTTGATACTGAGCGTATCATATCCTTCAAGTGATCTTAATATTTTTGCACCTAAAATCTAACTATCATTAATGATCGGGAACATTTTACGTAAATAAAAATTTATCTCATTACAAAAGCTCTATGAAACTTGTAATCTTCACGACAAGTATAGTCCCCAGTGCCTGCTTGCTTTTTAATTTGTTTGTGGACAAAAAAGATTTGGGTACAACACTTGGATACGATTTTTGTACTAGATTCAAAGGTCACGCAGCCTTCTCCTTGAGGAATTGAATTTTATGTTTTAAGTTTCATTGTGCTGTGATTTGAATAGCCACAAAGAAAATCAACGCGACTTCTTTCCTTAAGCCGAATAGCAAGCAACTCCAGCTACACCTGTGGTATTTATTTATGTCATGTCTTTTGATTATTTTCGTCGAAATATGCGATCAAACCTCATTATCAACAGGCATTTTGGTCTGAAAACCGCGATTTATGATGTGTCGTTCTTGCAAACATAATTTCGTTTAATTAATGTCTGCACGGATACATTGAAACATAACATCTTTATTCACCTTCTTTCTATTTTCCTTTAAAAATTTATTTTAAGGAAAATACTACGGAAATGCTGTGGTAAAATGCAAGCATATGCAGTTGTGTGGGAAAATGATACAAGGGCAGCTGAATATAATGTTCTTCTAGAGTAGAATTGATAATGAAGATGCCCGTATAATACAATTTTGAACGCTGAAAAGATTTATTGCATGATGTGAATTATTCTTTGTTGACAATATCGAATATGTCTGAAGCTGGTCAAATCAGCAATTAAATGTAAAGGGAGTATTAATTTTGCTTTTCAGAATAGAAGAAGGGACTCTAATCGTCTTGTATTTCATTGGGAGTGAGGAATCCATTTTTGTCTGCGTCCATTTGGAGGAACTCGTGAGTGACGTTGGCGTCGAAAATTGGGTGTTCGAATTGTCCCTTGTGGGTGTCCCTCCACTCGATTATCTCTCCCAAGTCAACCTTCCCGTCTTTGTTCCCGTCCATTAGCACAAGCATCTTAATGGCGTCCATCTCGTCGTGTTTGACCTCAAGCAGGCTGTAGATGGAACGCTTTCTCCTACCACATCCTCCACTGCGGCAACCCCCAGCACATTTGCACCCAAAGAAGTCACACTTTCCACGTCCGCAGTAGTAAGTGGGCGCAGTGCAGTCTCCACAAGCCTTGCGACCTCCTCGGTCGTATCCCGTTGAATAACAGCAGGCAGTGTCCCCTTCAGGAACAAATGAAATGAGTCCCAGAAGAGACGAGAGCACGAGGAAAAGTTTCATCGATAGTAAGAGAAATACAAACAGCGAAATGTGCGAGATTTTGAAAGAAACTACGGAGTCAAATTTTAATTGAGAGCAGAGTAATCGAGAGGATTGTGAATGATGAGAGTCTCGGATGAATCGCGAGCTTTTATGGTAACGGATTTGAAGGGAGTGGCATCAAAGAGACAACTACTTTCCTCGTAGAAGAGATGACGATCTTCCGCCCGGATTGAGACACATAAATTCAAGTCTTTGTGGTCTTTTCTAAATATGCAGGGAGTATGAGCTTTGCTACAGACAAGTCTACAGTTAAATTGGTTTAGAAAAATAACCTTTACCTAACCTTAACCTTTTACTTGCTAAGCAAGTCTTGGTAGGAAAAAATATAAAGAAAACCTTTCATTTCTTTTCTGCTAATGAGCTTCCTGGGATTTGTAATTTGTTAATTAGTTCGTTTTTAAGTGGTCGGTCTTCAGCAAAATCAGTGATGAGAGGAATCCTTATAAGAGTTAACTACTTTCAATTGTTATTTATAAAAGTTACTATTTGGTGTTGGTGCATGGGCAAAGTCACCTTTATCTTTTTACACAAAGCTTAAATTAGATTGAAGGAATCTAATTGCATGTCTTTCATCAATTTCATCCTCACTACATTTGTTGGCTCTTTAAATCTTCAGGGGATATCGGAATCATGTGACATTATTATGCTCATTACTTCCGTAAACAGTATACGATCGCACAGCTCATTTGGACTTGGAATTGCGGTTAGTAAACGAGATTGACTTTTTTGGTAACCACCTCATTACGTGCCTTAAATATGATATGCTCACAAATCCTTCATTGAGTCAAAAAGTATTTTATTTTTCCTGAGTCGTAATAACTGCCGAGCTAAATATTTAATCAAAAACTTATCACTTATGGGTCACATAAATTGGTGGTCAATATTATCAACTGAATTATTTACAGTTTTAATGGGCAATCCTGGTAACGAGGGCGATGGACAATTTTCGAAAAACCAGTGGCAACTTACGTTAAGTAAAGCTCCTAACCTCTGTCAAATATTAAATTATGAAATCGAAAATAATTTCAAATTGAAGGCAAAGGACTGATCTTAATTTTCCCTTCCACCAAAGTGGAAAAAAATCTGAGAAGAGCCTAGTTTTAGTTGAGTTAAATTCGCGATAAAAAAGTTAAAGTAGGAAATTTTAAGGTGAAAGTTAACTGTGAAGCTCATCACGTTGTAATTAACTTTGTTTGAAATTTTTCGCATAAATTTTACAAGCAGTGACCTCCGGTTTTTGGTGAGAAAATTATAGATTTGAACCATCTTAAGGAAAATTGTGAAGAAGAGGAATGGAGTTTCTTTGAATTTTACGCATTCTTCAATAGTATTGCTTCATTAGCTTTTATTAACAATTTGTTTGCTGCTTTTGGACGAGCTAATTGCATTAATAATTTATACTCAAGCGGCTCATAAATGAAGTAATGAAAATTGGATTTTGCTGGACAAGAAAACAGAAACTAATATTCTCAACCCCCTAGCCCCTAATTACAAGAACCTGCTAATTAAGGACTAAAAGCTCTACTAATCGTACATAACATAAATAATTGGATTGGTGGATAAAGCAACTTAGTTTCGGTAAACTTATGAAATTTCTAGATCCTGTTTAAATGTTGGAAGTCAGTTAGTCAGTTACAAATTTTAATATGGCTGTATAAAGCAAGTATTTTATTTTAGCCTACCTTTATATATTGACGTGTATACTGCAAAGTCCCCACTCAAGGGAAAAAACTGCTTACACGAATTATAAATCAATTTTACAAGGGTTGAATCGAAATGAAGCCAGCTTTTTAATTAGTAAAGATAATGACCTCTACTTATGGTTGTCTGTTTTATTATTCGTTAATTAAACTACTTCCTACCTATTGGCAAGAATAGTTCTGCGCTATCAGTTCGAGAATTGTTGGAGAAAAGCTTTCAGTATGATACTTGCGATCAGTGTAGGTGCTCGTTAGTTGTTTTAGATCCAGTCACATCACACAAAATGAATTTGACACTTCCTGTAAGTCCTTTTGGTATGTGCACAGTCCATCTCTTCATTTTAAGTGGACAAATTGAGTCTTCGGATTTGGGAGAGAATTATATTTTGTTTAATTTGAACCAAGTTTTGTGGACTGTTTGGAGAATAACGGAAAACACAACGTTTCTACCGCCGAAAAGGAATCCGTTCTTTTACGAAATGTGCAGCGTTAATGTCTTCTCTGACAGCCAAACAGAAAATACAGGTGACTTAAACTGGGACAGGTGGAAACGCCATTTCATAAGGTTTTCCATTTATTCTTGGTTAACACCGAGACGGCATTCTGTTTATATCATCCTACGATTTCGGTGCTCCCAACCCGTAGTAACCTGGGTCTTTTATATTCCTTTCACAATTTTCGTCCACTTTGTTAAATGCAGGGATTTAAATCCCCAGAGTTATACTATCATTCTTGATCCTAAACAAGGCAAATTTGTTTCATTTCCTTCGTTTCTCTCAGTTTTTGAACCTTTTCCGTTCTCAAAAGAATCGGTTGAAGTGGACTTTCAAATGCCATTCCCAGCAGGAATAAAATACGTAGACTGCACTCACATCAGAAACGCAATTGGAGACGAACGGAATGGGAAGGTTTTGTGTGCTATCGATGGCTACGTTGTTCAACATTTGGCTGCGCAGTTTAACTTTACTGTGAATTTCTTTTCTAAAGAAAATGACACGTGGAAAAGTGATTTTGGACTCATTTCCGCCATCTTAAAACCTTTCTCTTCATATCCGCCTGATTACTTGAATTTACATTTGTTGCACTCCTGCAGCGAGTACGTGTCATATTGCAAGGCAATGTTGAACAGAGGCGATGAGTTTGCCTTTTCAGCGTGGTGGTCGCCTTTTGGGACTGGAGTTTGGGTTTGTATCATTATTTCGATGGCTGCAACGATAGCCATCAAATTATTTAAGAAAGGTAAGCCTACATTTTAAACTACTTACTTTTCTTACACCATTCAAGACACTTTTGTGGTAAGTAGGCCCAGTTAGCATGCAGCTTGTGGTGGATGGATGCTTCGCAACCTTGGGATCAATTTTGCGGCAATGTGGAAGCAAGCGGAGTCTCTTGTACACTCTGTTTACTATGATTTCCTTGCTGTACACGTCTGTCTATGAAAATACGATCACGAGTGAGCTTATTGTCCCCTGGAAATATGCTGAGATTCAAAGTCTGTATGAAGCTGTCGAAAATGGGTACAAAATTGTAACACACAGAGGCACCGAACATGCTTACAACACGTCGTGGATTTTGGACGCAAAGAGAGAACTTCTTGCTGAAGATCAACTTCATCTGCTGAGTTTAGATTTTTTAGCTCCAGTTTCTTTTGCAACAAATAAAAGTTTTTATATGTCTAAAAACTGGAGGAATTTTTTTGGAGACAAAAAGTTAGCGGAAATAGAATACGGTTCGTTCGTGGAAGTTTCATATACAGCTAGACTTCGCCAGGCGAACGTTGGTCGTGGATTTTTTTGCCGCGTTGCTCCTGAACCAATCAGGCTCTCTAGTGATTTCCGACCAATTAAGGTGATTACATCGTTTAGCTATGCAGCTTTAGGTGTTATCGCGGATTTTAAAAGTGGAGGATTCTTTGAAGTTTGGAACAGAACGCATTTCTTTCTAAAGGACCTCAAAATCCAATCTAAAAAAGTTTTGGCAAAAGAATTTGATGAAGAAACTGAACCTGAAGCAAACAACAATACTTTGGTATTAAATAACCTCATTCCCGTGTTCGTCGTTTGGGTGTTCGGATTAATTTTGGGGTTGTTTAGTTTTGTCTGCGAGAAAATTATTGTTCGGTGTTTTTTCGAGAATATGGTAGTCGTGTTATAAGGCATTTTCATTGTTTCCAAATTTAGTACCTAAAATTAAAGACATGTAACTTAGCCAACACTTCAGAATTTTTAACCAAACGAATCAACTTACCCGCTTGTTATTTATGTACACACGAATCAACATAATAATAAAACTTATCAGACTATTTCTACTTGGACGGTAGAGTGGGTAGAGTGCTTTTGTTGTGTTGGAACCTGTAGCCTAAAAATAAACAAACTGTAAGAATAGCATTAATGTTAAAAGAAGCAAATTGATACATTATTATTTTATTGTGCATTTTCATTGGTGGAACAAAACGCAATTACAATTTTGATTACTAAAAACTATGACCACTTTTATCCGTGCTTTACTTGCATATAATTAAAGAGTTACCTCCTGTCTGAAATTGTGGTACGAATCGAACTTTAAATGAATAAAATGTAAAAATAACATACAATCTCAGTTCAGCCTCCGAGCAAGCAACACATCTGATCCGTCACTCCTCAGAGGAAGCAGAATAGATATATATGGTCAGTAGTAACTGGAAATGAATGCAGGGCAAAGTGAGACTCCCAGTAGAAAGAGAACGCTAAAAAGGACTGTCAACGAGTCCCCTTCACCTAGTTCAGTTCAAAATCCTAGGTCAAAACTAAAATTAGATATGGGAGACCGTTCAGAATTGAAGGAGTCTCTGCGAGACCTGATAGATAAGTCAGGGGAAAGAATCAGGACACACGTAACTCAGCAAACAGAATCAGTCAAGGATTTAGTGGAGGAAAGGCTTCTAGAAGCAGAAAAGGAGATTTCGAGACTGCAAAAAGTAGTTCAAAAGTTCGAGGATCAAGAAAGGAAAAGGAACATAGTCATCCATGGCATTGAAGAATCGACGAGTGAAAAATAGCATGACATTAAATTAAAGCTGGGTGAACTAGGTGGCAAACTTGAAACCTCAATTGACTTTGATACAGCCTACAGAATTGGAAGAAACAGAGGAAGCAAGCGTCCCTTAATCGTCAAGCTGCTCAGAACTTGCGATAAGTTCCACATCTTCAGTCTCCAAAAAAACCTTAAAGGATCCATAATCTACATCAATGATGACCTATCCGCCTCAAAGAGACAAGAGCAGACCAAACTCAATATAAAACGGAAGGACCTTAGAGAAAACAACCCATTTGCTGAAGTCTATCTACGCTATGATAAGCTACACTTTACTGATGGGGCACGGAAGGTAATCTACTCACAATGGAACCTTGTTTGAGGCAAACGCTACTTTTTTCTGAAATATTTTTTTTCATATGCATTAGGATCCAACTTAAAAAAGTTGTTTGAAACTTTTCTCCCCATATTGAGTTTTAGAAATTTTATAGCCGATTTTCAAAATTTTTTTTGCAAAATGGGGTTTTTTGTAACGGCTGTCAAAATTTCACTGTTTAAGTTGTTCGCAAAATCTTTTTTGAAAATTTTCCAAAATTGTCAAAGCTTTTTGGCAAAAGTTTTAAAATTTTTATTTTTGAAGGCCATCAATGCAAAAAAAACGCCTCAAATGTTACCCAACTACAGGTACAGATATTACACTGATAAAGAATAAAATTTTAGGCAAATTTTATTTTCGTAAAATTAAACAAGCGATTTTGACATATTTTGCGAAAACATTTTGTGAAAATATTGCACAATCAAATTTTGACAGCTGTTTCAAAAAACCCCATTTCGCAAAAAAAATTTTGAAAATCGGCTATAAAATTTCTAAAACTCAATATGGGGAGAAAAGTTTCAAACAACTTTTTTAAGTTGGGTCCTAATGCATATGAAAAAAAATATTTCAGAAAAAAGTAGCGTTTGCCTCAAACAAGGTTCCATTGTCAGTGAATGCAGCAACTGGAGAACTACAGAAAATGAAAGACAAGGTCACAGGAAGTCTATCGCCGATGGAAACTTCGGGGACATGAAGAGCTGGCCAGCCAAGACAATCAACTGTACATAACTTCAGGATCTTTTACTGGAACGTCGAAGGACTTAAGAAGAAATCAACAAATTTTTATAATGACTTAATTAATTGTAATCCAACTATATTTTGTCTAAGTGAAACTTGGCATCATGAGAAATTTAATATTAGCAAAGTATTAGATAAATACATAATTATAGAAAAGAAAGGTATTAGGCAGCAGATAATGGGGCGATATATCAAAGGTACAATTATAGGAATCACCAAAGAATATAAAGGCAAATGGGAAGTAGTGGAACAAAATGACCTATTAGCTCATCTAGCTTTTATGATTGCAAATAGAAAAATCCACATCTTGCTTTGTTACATACTACCGACAGAGATTTTTTCGATGCAGACAATAGTTGATAAGGTCAATAGTTTTGACGACGAATGTATAATAATGGGAGATATGAATTGTAGGATCGGAAAATTTTCTCCAGATACAAACTTACAAAAAAGAAGCACAGACAAATACATAAATCAAAGAGGAAGAGAGCTAATTAGCATACTCCGACAATCAAACTTTTTGATAGCAAATGGTTTTATTAAACAAGACATTGAAGGTACTCCAACTTTTGTAAACCACAATGGTCAAAGTGTTATTGACATCTGTCTCGTCTCCAACACAATCAACGAGCAATTACAATTCGAAGTTTTACCATTTCAAAGTTCATGTCATTTCCCTATACTTTTGTGTGTTAATGAAATTAAGGATAGCTTCAGAAGACAAGATATTGGCAGACAGAAAGCTGTTTGGAATTACTCTAAAGCTGTAGAATTCGAGAAGACTCTTGATAACGTATTAACCAACCATGACTCTGACCAAATAGACATAATATCCTTTTCAAAATGTATGTTTGAGTAACTAGAGAGAACGGGAATGATACAGAGAAAAGCATTTGGTTTCGTAAATCATACTAAGCCAGGTTGGTTCGATGATAAATGTAAATTAAAAAAATCAAAGTACCTTGCTGCTCTACACAGACTACGAAAACATAAGCAAGGTACAAGCATATCACAAGAACAGATAGCACAATTCGTTAAGCAAAGACGAATTTATTCTAATTTGCTTGAAGCAAAAAAGAATCTTTTCTACTACAGGTTATAATCTCAGTCAGCTGAAACGAAAAACAGTAAATCCTTTTTCACTGCGCTAAGCCATTTTAGACCAAAACTATACGACCGTAATTGCAAAGAAACAGTGTTTGTCGGGACTTTTGCTGAATACTGAATTGTTTTCATTATACGGAGAACCCTGCTATGAAATAACAAGTAATACTGTAGATGAATACTTGGACTGTGATTTTAGCTATAGTGAACTTTGTAAAGTAATCTCGTACTTGTCTTCAAGAAAAGCTACGGGGCCAGATATGATACCCAACGAAGCTTGGAAAGAATTGAATGTAAATCAGCGGTTAATATTACTTGATACTCTTAATGTTTGTTGGAATAACTCTAATTTACCAGCTGAGTGGATGCACATTGATATAAGCCCTATATTTAAAAAAGGAGAGAAGGAACAACCGTCAAATTATCGACCCATAAGTCTAGTTAACACTGGACTGAAGCTCTTTACGTCTTTGCTAGCGACAAGACTAGAAGAATGGTGTAATACCAATAGCAAGCTCTCCGATTTTCAAGCTGCGTATAGACAGAATTTCGGTTGTGTAGATCATGTCTGTGTGCTGAATAGCTTACTGCAACTCAATGTTAATAAAAATAGAAGAGTCTATGCACTATTTATCGATCTGTCAAAAGCCTTCGATAACATAAATCATGATAAACTGCTAAAAAAGTTATAGGGTATCGGGATAAGTAATAAGTTTCTATCAACACTTAAGTGTATTTACGCAAATGTGAAAGCCAAAGTAAGGACAAAATTTGGGGAGAGTTCTGCTTTTCGCTTAAAAAATGGAGTTTTGCAAGGAAAAAGCTTAAGCCCAAAATTATTTGCATTGTTCATTGAGGACATAGTTATGGAATTGCATAGGTCGGAAACCAACCCAATTACTATAGGCGAAATTGTTCTCCATATCCTGTTGTATGCTGATGACATGATACTTCTTGCAAAAAATTCACATGAGCTGCCAGAAAAGACAAATGTAGTAGCTAAATATTTTGAGCAAAATGACTTAAAGGTAAATCTGGAGAAAACTACGATAGTACTTTTTAGGAAAGGAATCTCCTGATTTGTCCGCTACAAGCTTTTTTCGGGAAATTGAAGTGCTGGAATACGCAGAAAGTTACGCCTACTTGGGAGTCCCTTTCTATCAAGACATAAGTAATATGAGGTGTATGAAATATTTTATTGAAAGATCGTACAAAGCAGAAGCTCAACTTTTTGGAATTTTTTATAAAGGTAAAATTAGTACTACCGTCGCAAAGAAACTACTATTTAATTCTTTACTGAAGTCAGTATTGAGTTATTGCTCGCACATTTGGGGAATTGACCTAACAAAAGATTTCTGTACTTTCCAAACTAAATTCTTAAAGAGACTTTTCTCATGGCCTTATTATTGTCCTAATTGGTTTGTTAGACTTGAGACTCAGACTTGTAGTATAGAGTATTCTCTGATAAAAAATGCTTTGTACTACTGGCTGAAAATAATTAGAAGAGAGACTAGTTCCTTATTATATCAGTGTTATTTTGAGTTGCGGAGAAAAGATAGCAACATTAGCAAGCGTTTGAAGGCAATCTGGGTAACAAACTTAAATAATTTACTACATGAATATGAGTGTCAAGATCTAAAGACGTCAGAGATGGTAATGAGAGCAGAGGATAAAATAAATACAAATGCACATGTCAATAAAGCTTTAAAAATAATAAGAGATAAGCTATTAGATCGAGATATTGTTAGAATGCAATCAAGTCACACAGCACCATTATATG